>CM059194.1:56430613-56475076 GCA_030323885.1 Branchipolynoe longqiensis | reverse complement strand
CACTACACGAGACACAACACGATATATGTATATTTGGAACAGATTTATTTATCTGAAACAATTAAAAAGGTAGCTCAAGGAGCAGCAAACTCGTGGTGGCGACAGTGGCCCTCGTTCATGATCGAAGCATGCACAAGTCTAGTGAAACATCATGTATAGATATATAAATTGGGCTACGACGTATATATGTATATAGATATATATATATGTCAAACATAGGCAAATTGGCCTCTAGTCTCGGAAGACAGTATTACACTCAGTTTTATAGTTCCTTGTAGTTTCGCATCTGGAATATAAGCATAGTCTCATAACATATCGTAAACAGTAATCAAACGATCGGACCGCCTCGGCAGCGCTCAACCCCACAGCGATAAGGGTGGGTGGGTGGGAGTTTTTTTTTTATTTTTTTTCATTTTTGTTTTTTTTTTCCCCACCAACGTCTACTGTTACGTGTGAGTGCTCCAGTGGGTGGCGGGCGGCGGACTATGACACGCGTGCTAGCGACTGATACGCCGCCCTGGTGTCTCGTGAGTGAATTAGGGATGTTAGCTAGCCAACATCACCAATTCACTACATGAGACACAACACGATATATGTATATTTGGAACAGATTTATTTATCTGAAACAATTAAAAAGGTAGCTCAAGGAGCAGCAAACTCGTGGTGGCGACAGTGGCCCTCGTTCATGATCGAAGCATGCACAAGTCTAGTGAAACATCATGTATAGATATATATATATGTCAAACATAGGCAAATTGGCCTCTAGTCTCGGAAGACAGTATTACACTCAGTTTTATAGTTCCTTGTAGTTTCGCATCTGGAATATAAGCATAGTCTCGTAACATATCGTAAACAGTAATCAAACGATCGGACCGCCTCGGCAGCGCTCAACCCAACAATCTTCCGAGCGCTGCCGGAGCAACACTGACATGAAGGGCCCTTAGGTATGCATTTACGGAGGCACTACGCCAGGTGCCAGCGGCCATTATCGTGTCAAGCGTCAAACCTTCGCCTTGACAGGCCTGAGCGGCACCTCTTCGAAGCCCATGGAGAGTAAACCCAGTGTCTCTGCCTAGCGCCATGAAGGAGGCCATAGTGAGGGCCCTTTTCAGGACCGGAAGGGACAACGGAAGACCTGACGGCAGCATGAATGCAGGAGCACTAGGGTATGCAGGTGTTATCGCGTATCTTTCCCAGGCTCTGACTGGGCAACACACGGATCGCGGGAGAGCAGGGAGCCGAAACATTATAGGCGGGGCAGAGGCGGGCCGGGTTTTGGTGGATCTCAGTACTACCGTTAGGCTATTCCCGTCCACAAAAATATCCTTGTGCCTTAAGACATGCGTCATAGTGTTTGGCTCAACAGTCGCGGGAACCAGATATTCCTGTCTCACGAAGGTAAAGTAGCCTATTATGAGGGCTGCAATGATAACGTTAGGAGTTGGCGTTAAGCTCAGCAGGTATTCTATTATCGCCTTGAATTTCGGAGGGAGGGATCGGGGTAGCTCTCGTAACTGTGTGGGAGCTAGTTTTAAATATACCTGATTTATATAGTTTAATCTCAGGAGCGTCAAACGCAGTTGCGCACCCAGGGCCTGCAGCTACCCAAAGTTTTACTGAAGAAAAATAGTTCATGATAGCACCAGGTGATTTAACGAACATGAGAAACGACAATAGCACATATACCGAGGGGTTGTGGCAATCTATAGCATGCTGCGTGCAGAAGTATATATAGAGTTTGACATGGGCGGCCTTGTTCTTCCACGTGCGCGGTGCCAGGGCGAGGACATAGCTGTCCAGCAGCCTCTGATGGTGCACTATCGAGAATCCTGGAAGATAGAGCAAAAAAATTACTATCTTCCGAATCTAACTATCATAGTTTGCATTTCAAAATGTTAAGTGATATCAATGGACTAATTTCTTGTAGGCCTCGAGTTTTACACATATTCATGGCTGACAGTCTACGGGTTTTATCATGTGGGGCCCTGCTGAGAGCGTCTGCAAACACGAGCTCTTTACCTGGCTTATGTACGATGACAAGTTCGCAATTTCTAGAAGCTGCGATCAACCATAGTTGTCTCGCACATGCGCAGAGAATTTTATCTTTACCACGCCCCGAGTCTAGAACTTGTTGTGAGGCAATATTGTCGGTATTAACAACTATGGTGAATTCATGTGGGTTCGAAGGGAGCAGATTAGTCACAGCATGTACGAGATTAAGTGCCTCAAGTTGTGTAATTAGTAGGCTTTGTTCACATAATTCCGAATCGTATTCAACGCTGAAGTAGTGCGTGGGGGAGAAGGCCCCACCCGCCTTCAGTGTTGAGTCGCACTCAATAACCCATTCCTCTCTCGGGGCAGAAGGTAATAGCTGTACACCGTTATAAGTGTTCGCGAACATTTTAAACCACTCAAGGTCTTTTAACAATTCTTTATCGAAAACATGTTGACCGACATATGGTGATGCTCTAAGCGCGGCCAGAACTCTATTTGTAAATCTAACCGCTGGCTGAATACATTTTGATAGGTGGTGTAGTTTGCCTGCTAGACTCTGTAACTGCTTCCTTGATGCTGTAACCTTTCCATAGTAGGCATTCTTCTAATACTTCATTTACTTTTTGTTCAGGCAATGTGACAGTCATAGCCACAGAATCAACCAGAAAACCTAACCAAGAGATTGAAGTGACTGGGGGTGTGCATTTTTCCACGGCCAAGTCCAAACCTAAATCGGCTGATAACATATTAAAGTAGTAAAATGCGTCGCGTGCTTTTTGTTCTGTTGCCTCTACGCCTATGAAGTCATCTAAATAACATAATGAGAAGAAACCTGCTCGTCTGAGTAACCATACTACGGCTCTAGTAGTTCGCGCGCAAGCAAGGGCTGAAGTTCTACAGCCGAACGGTGGCGCAATATCTATATAAATATTGCCGTTAAGGGCAATTCCTAATAACGGGACAGAAAGGGGACATACTCTGAGTTGGCGGTATGCTCTGGCTAAATCGCCTCCCCACATCCAGGCACTGGGACCAATCTTAATTAATCTATCGGATAATGTCGATACTGAGGGTAGGCAGAAATTAAATGGGCGCCCTAAATAGAAACCTCTGACAATTCCTGCATTAACACTTTTCCCTTTCGGGAAGCTAAGATCAATTATTATTCTTTTGTCCGTTGAGCCCTTCTTAGGTCTGGTCATCATCGGACTGACCTGACACCAAGGTGAAAATGGAGGGGAGGAGAAAGGGCCTAGGAGCGCCCCGTGGTGGAGCTCGGTGGTGATAAATTTCGTAATATGCATATCCGCATTTGCTGACTTCGCATGATTCCTAAGAGTTGGCACTGGGATCTGCTTTGATGTGTAATCAAGGGGCCAACCAAATTCTAAATGCTCAACTAGCAGGACATCAGGATAATCTAGCAGAACCGCTCGCCATCGAGGAATGTTGAGACCAGACGGGACCGAGATTTTTGCCCACATAAAATTTGGTAACCCAGTGATACGTACTTTATCAAATATGTCACGATATATACCATGGCCGAACCATGGTTGGTCTACCGAAATTGGCCAGAAATCTAATAGTGTATCCTGATATTGTAGGGGGGAGGGCGGAGGGACAAAATTTGACCTAGTGGGGACTAGCGAGGTCAGTTCAACTTCTAATGGATCATCGAACCAGTCAAAGGTTGGCATATCTAAGTCGGTTATCTCATTACTTACAGCGGTTGTTTGAAGTGCGCTTATCTGTACATTGGAAATGGAGTTATTATTATCAACAATTATTGGCAAATCAGCGACAATTTTAGGTATAGCAGCATTATCTTTTCTTTCAAGTTCACTATCAGATACTGGGTGGGAGTCAGGGTTATACTGAGCAGGCAAGGTCGGGTCGTAATTGTGATTGACGTTCTTATCAGCGGTTGATATAGGCAAGGCGGTAACAAGGTCAGGAGTGCTAAGAGCGTGCGAAACATGTTTAACAGTTGTAAAGTCAGGTTCATTATGAACTACAATGAGCTTATCATTCACCACCGAAATTGAACTCACATCGTTATTGTTAGCTGCAGTCTCAGATGATTTCTTGTCTAAGAAACGCCTCTTTTTTAGACAATCCTGCTCACGATGAAATAATATGCGCTTAAACCTGTACGCGCACCATGCGCATATGTGCGGGGAACGATCAGGGAGGGGGCCGTGTGTTGCAGTAAATCCACAGTCTTTACCCCAATTCCACAGATAACAGGGCTTCCCTTCTGACTCCCTAGTGTAGTCTTCCCTCTGAGTACCAGGAGACGGGTTAATACCAGTTGAGGCTGCCGTAGTGGCAGGCACCTGGGCAGGGCGCTGTGTCGTTGCAGGAGCAGGACGAGGGTAGGCAAACTGAGACGAGGCAGCCCTAGACTGAAGCGTCCTGACCGCTTCAGTACAGATGTCGCGCTGGACATCCTTAATCGCGGCAGGATCCACCCAACCGTCCCTAAGCCGACCATCCCCTATCATGGCAAATACTCGTTCCGACCACTGTCGGCAAGTCGACCAGTCCCATGTTATGGCCATTAACGCAAGGTCTTTTTCGTGCTGCAAAATCGCCTGTATAGAAACCACCGGAAAGTCAGGTTGTTCAGTGAGGAGACGAATGGCAAAGAAATATTCCGCCCATGTAGCCTCCCCCAGAGCGATTTTCTTACACGCATCCCCCCTTGTAATTAAATGATGGGGAAAACAGTTCGTACCTGGAGGCCTTTGTAATGCTTGGACGTTGTCCATCAGGAAATCGGCCGCCACAGGCAGCCTAGGTTGCGGCATCTGGAAGACAGGAGGGGCCATAGAAGACTGAGGGAAGTAACCACCAGGTACTTGAGCGGAGTGAGGAAATGAAGGTCCTTGACCTGGACGGACGGGTGGCCAGCCTCTCCCATACGGAGACTGAGATGGCACCCGCTGTTGATCATGGGAAGGGTGCGGCTGTGAACTCCCCGTGACATCAGGGGCATGCGGATTCCACGCAGACGAACCGTCTGTAGCCCTAGAATCAGAAGGCGGATGCCTCCCAGGAGCCCTTCTAGTAGCCGAGCGACTCTGACGAGGAGATTGAGATCTCGAACTTAAGTGGTCAGCAGTAGTTGCAGGTGACGACGGCCGAGACACGGCCGGGGCAACCGGAGCAGCCGCCAATCGCTCCCGAGCTTCAAGTCGCGCCAACACAGCCCTGGATACACTGCCAGCAGAGGAGGGGGAAGGAGAAGATCCTCCAGCTGACGAAGAGACTGGAAGAACCGGAGACCGAACAGAGGCCTGCCGAGGAAGAACCGGACGACGAGGTAGCGAACCCATAGCAGGACGACCACGGCGTTTCCGTATAGGCGGCATTGTAGGTAGCAAGACGGAGAGTTTTTTCCCCACGTCTTACTCCAGTGGCGGGCGGCGGACTATGACACGCGTGCTAGCGACTGATACGCCGCCCTGGTGTCTCGTGAGTGAATTAGGGATGTTAGCTAGCCAACATCACCAATTAAATTATTCATGATATATAATGGCCCTGTCACACTACGACGCTTCTCGCCGGCGACCCGTCAACGTGTGGTGTTTTTGGGCGATAATGAGTGAAATATCGAGACGTGCTGGGGGCGCGTTATGCGCGCGTCGGTACACGTCGGTACACGTCGGTACATTATCGTTGACGTTGATGGTCGGCGCGAAACGCCGGCGCGCGTTCCCTATCGCCCAAGGTTTTGAACATGTCCAAAACAACCCAACGACCGCCAGCGCGCGCAAATATATGGGTAAGGAGGTTAGGCGCGCGTCGCGCTGCGTTGGACGCGCCGGAATAACGTTATGGGAACGGTAGGAAGACGGCGCGCGCGCGGGAGGGTCGTTGCTCACGCGTTGCGCAAACTGGGCCGTTTTTGTTTTACGCCCTAGCATCATTTAAGGTTAAATGAAGACGTCGCACCAAACTTTTTTTTTTTTTCCCCAGCGCGTCGACACACGTTGGCCGCGCGCGCATAACGCGCCGCGCTGACGCCGATCTTTTCCCCCAAACCGCCGAAAAGTTTGACGTTTCTCGACGCACAAGATTTTATTTTCAACGCTGACGGATCGCCGGGAGAAGCGTCGTAGTGTGACAGGGCCATAAGGTTTGGGCAGTACTAGGTCTTCATTTCTTTATATATTATATGTGGCCTTGATTAATATAAAATGGCTAAAGTCTTATTCACGTATGCATATCTGAAGCATTAATTCATTTTAAATGGCTATAATTTAGTATAAATAACAATTAAAGTATATTCATGAGATAACACAATTTTGATGGTTTTATTTATTTATCTACGTATGTTGCTAAATATAGCAATAGACAGCTACATTCCTAAAAGGCTATTGAACAATTAAATACAAGACCTTTTGATGAATGAATTTAGTAATTTCTTTCTAATCTATTTGGTGAGGGTCGATTTGTTCTTTAAAAGAAATATATTTCTTTGCGATTTGCTTATTATCAATAGCATCAGACGGGATGGCCGAATTAGTTGTCCCCCGTTTTGATAGATCATGAGATTCGAACTCACGGGTTCGAACCCTGGTCGAGTCAAACCAATGACTTAGCAATTTATACTTGCCACTTCCTAGCCATGCACACTGCATTATTAGGATAGGGCAAGGACTTGTTGGCTCAGTGTCAGGATAATGTGAGTTAGTGGGATATCAGGTCATTGTGCTGATAGCTTGGTCTCCCAGTGGGGCAACACTATAAAGTTGCCATGAGTGCGTACTGTCACAAGTTGCTACCAGTCCTGATATGACCTTAGATGTTGCCAGGATGTAAAGCTCCAACAACTAACCAACCAATCTTATCAACGCATCAGCAATAATTGCGCATCTTGTATGTAAACATTTCACCACCTTTATGTAACAATTCGGTTAGGACTCAATGGACTTAACAATTAATGTCTCTTTAGGGCTGATATGGTTATCAAATACACCTGTTTTTAAGTTGAATATGTAGTGATCTAGTCTCAAATGTAGGTAAGTGGCCTGGCTTAGAAAATGTGTCCCTTTCATCTGACCAATCAGCTTTAAAAGGTTGACTTAAAACATAATGGCCCCCTGTAATCAATGTGATGGATTGATACCTGTGGAAGGTAGTTGTGGGTTAGATCAATGATTGTTAAGTAAATTTAAACAGAACCTGTCACTGCGGCAACTTGTACAAGCTTATATTATGTCCAGCACTTTGGCATGCACACCAACATTATTTTACATGTTTTCACTTAAAATATTGTTATCTCCTAAATTAGATATTTTCAATCATTGTTACTCCAACATCAAATAATCGTAGATTATTACGATCAATCTAATGCATTTATTTGTTCAAATATAGCAGAAACTCAGAACAATCGGATTATGCAACTTTAAACTGCTGCTGCATTGGGTGAATATCCATGTGCCAGTTGCTCAACCCTAGAATATGCATCTTTCATTCTACATACAACTGGTGTATCACTTGGACGGGTGTCATGTTGTGCCCATTATTTAAACAGTATCCCAGAATATATAACTGTCATGTTATATACTACTCTTGGATGCCAGACTGAATATGATTCAAATGATTTTTAAAGTTCGGTGGACCTGTGATGGTGAACTGACACCTGTGTTCTGGCTGTGATTGATTGTCGGCCCACAGTGTTTCCAATATTGAATTGAGCAGACTGGCTGCCACTTATTGGGTGCTGTCTACCTGTTGTGCAGCAGGAATCTCACTGAGCATAACCCAAAGAACCTTTGGTTGACTCTGTCACTGTCAAGTGGTCAACTATCCTACCATGTGTCCACCACTAAAACACTACCTGACATGTGAATGGCATGCTGCATCCCACTGGTGCACTGACTGATTGTTGTATTGTGGCCACTAGTCAAAGCAGTAAAACAGCCATTTAGAATATAAAACTGCTATGCTGCATGACACTTGTGTGGTAACTGCTTGGCGGTCATGTGTCCCTGCTACTCAGCCACTATCTTAGAAGGTGAGGCTTCCATGCTGCATGCTACTGCTATGTCAGCTGGTTGGCTATCATACTGTGTGCCTATTACTCACTATCTTAGTATGTATAACTCATACTATATACCACTGCTCTTTCGGATGGCTGGCTGTAATACTGTCTGCCTGTTCGTTACTCAAACTGTATCTCAGAATATTTAGCTGCCATGATGTGTACACTGCCAGGTCAGCTAGTTGACCGTCATACTGTGTATGTGTTGGTCAAACACAATCTTGGAATTTATAACTGCCATACTACATGCCAATGGTGTGTCAAGTGGTTGGTGGTTATGATGTGTGCCTATTACTTATGCCATATTTTTAGTACATATGGCTACCATGCTGCAGGGATTGGAGGCTGTCAGCTGGTTAACTGCCATGTTATGTACTTGTTACTCAAGCGCTAACTTAGAATATGGAGCTGCCATGCTCTGTACCTATTACTGTCATGTTGTGGACCTATTACTCAACCAGCATCCAAGAAAATATAGTATATCAGTTGATGTGATATCAGATTATGTGCACATTATTCAAAGTATTGTCTTGGAACATGTGGTGGTCATGTTGCATACCACTAGTGTGTCAGCTGGTTGGCTGGCAAACTATGTGGCAACTACCTAAAACAGAGATTGTTTAGACTGCATTGTGCTGCTCCTGAAAACTGTTCATTGAGTGGCTATTAACTCCAGTTTTCAGAGATACATGTAGTCTGGTCCATCCATTTTCTACCTACCCACTATCCACTAACCTATCCAATGAATGCCTATTGGAATCAAGGGCAAAGAAGATATCAGGCCCCCACCATTCTGTATGCTAGTACTAAACTTATATACATGCTCAAATGATGACATATTGAAAGTTTACACTATAATTGAAGAGAGACGCGCAAAACTCACACTGATTCTCCAGCTTGGAATTATCTGATTAGTGTTAACCTTAAAGCACTAATTAATACTAATACAACAATAGGATAGTCAATGGAGCTACTACATTGGTATTTTCCACACTCCTATGTGAGACTAGATGGCTGTGGTTTGGGGAAACTGGACCTTCTTTAAAACACTGGTTGACTGGAAACCTAATTAATCCATGTAAACTTATATTTGTTGGGGCATTGGGGTGGTGGGACATGGGAGTTGAGAACTCTGCTGAGGGAAATTGGAGGATAAACAAAACAGGTTATGTCAGGAAAGCAAGCTTCTTCTAAGCGATTTAAAGGGCCTCCCTGGATTTAAGATTGGCCACCTGAATGTATGCAGCTTAACCCATAAGATAGAACAACTAAGGTTAGACTTACCAAGATCAGGGTTTGATATATTCACAATATCTGAGACATGGCTCAATAAATCTATGGAGACAAAGTTAACATCAATCCCTATTTACCAGTTTCTCAGAGTTGATACGAAGACAAAACTACAAAGTGGTCAGGTCAGGAATGGTGGAGGTCTAGGGATCTATTGCAGGACTAACCGGCACGTGGATGCAGACAAGTATGTGGAACAAAATTGCTCTACTCCAAACATTGAACTCCAATGGGCTGTCATAACTAGAGCCTACACAAAAAGAATATTACTAGGTAACATCTACAGACCTCCAGATGGAAACCTAACTGAAGCAATAGAGCAAATAAGCATGTCAATGAATCAGATCCCAGACATTAACAAGTATGAAGTGCTCCTAATTGGTGATTTTAACATTGATTACAGCATTAAGAGGCACCCACCTGCAGGCTATATGAAGCAATTTGCGGCAGAACATGAACTCCAGCAAGTAATTAAACAACCAACTAGAGTAACAAGGACCACCAAAAAAAACAATAGACCTTGCTTTCACTAATATCAAGTACTGTACAAAATTGGGTGTATTGAACTACAATATAAGCGACCATAAACCAATATACATAATAAAGAAAAAGCCCAGAAATGACAAAAGAACCACCATCTACTGGGGCCGCAAATAGAGGAATTGTAACTTCAATGATCGAGCAGCCACTTTGAGGGAAAACAATACAGCAGAACAACTAACAGAGGAAGATCCAAACAAATGCTGGGACATGCTACAAGAAATGATTGTCAATGCTGCAAACAAAACACTGTCCCCTGGTTAGACTCAACATAAGAAACAAAACAGCTGGTTATTTGAACAACGAATTGCTAGAATTACAAAAGGACAGAGATTATTTTATTCGGAAATCTGATATAACAAGAGACCCTGGAGATCAATTTATAGCTGAATGTATGGTCAGGAAGGCCAGAAAGGAGGTGTGAAAAGCCAAGTCTAGGCACTGTTTAGACCAGATAAATAAGTAGAAGCAAAATCCAAAGAGACTATGGCATGAACTGCAACAAATTAACCCAGAAGCAAAATCCATTATCAGCAACCTCAGTAATGAAGACAATGGAGAGAGAATACTAGATAGCCTCCTGGCAGAAGAGATTAACAACTACTTCATTGATGTAGGGGAGAATCTTGCCAGAAAGTTTGACCAGGCTGTAGACAGTCAGAACACCTACACGGTCACCACTAATGATCAGAAGTATGATTTGACTGAGATAACACAGGAGCAAATCCTCAGAAAGGTCAATGCTGCATCAGCATATAATTCATCTTGCATTAAAGACATCAGCTCAGTCCTAATGAAGGTTTCAATTACTGCACTTATAAATGAATTCACTCACCTGTATAACCTAGTGGTCAACACTGGTATTTTTCCGGAAAGCTGGAAACTAGCTACAGTTTCACCCATCCCAAAGGCCAATAACCCAAGATACTGTAGTGAGCTGCGTCCAATATCTATTCTCCCTCTTCCTGGCAAAATCATAGAACAAATAATACATGATGAGATAAAAACATTTTTAGTATTCCAATTACCTAACCACCCAACAAAATGGATTTAAGAAAGACAGATCAACAACTAGGGCATTGGCCTCTCTTATGGATGAATTATTGACAAACATGGACAAAGGTGAACTTACAATTGCAGTATACCTCGACTTCAAAAAAGCTTTCGATACAATTGACCATAGATACTATTGCAGAAAATCCAGAAAGCAGGACTGGCGAAGAAAACCTGTACATTCATGACCAACTACTTAACTAATAGGAAACAATGCACAAAACTTAATGACACTGAGTCAACCATCAGGACTATTAAAACTGGAGTTCCGCGGGGTTCAACCCTGGGCCCCCTTCTCTTTTTAATCTTTATAAATGATCTACCCCAAGTATCAGAGGATGCAACATTCACATTATTTGCAGACGATGCAGCACTCACAGTACATAATAACGATTTCCAAATAGCAACGGATCAGGTTCAGACAGTGCTGACCAGGGTTAACCTGTGGTGTAGTGAAAACAAACTATCCCTTAACACCAATAAAACTGAGTTTGTGATTTATGGCACCAAAGCAAGGAAGGCAAGAGCACAACCCATTACACTGCATATTGGCGGAAACTAAATTAAGGAGGCAAGTGCATACAAGTACTTAGGAACAGTGATTGATTCTACCTTAAACGGGAATCAACAGCTGGCTAGACTAACTCAATCATTGGCACTAAAAATTACTAGAATCAGGAAGATGCGGAGCTTCATAAGTGAAAACACTGCCCTACTGCTATATAAATCAACAGTTCTACCAATAATAGACTATAGTGATATAATTTATGGATTGCTCACGAAGCAGCAACTGACTAAGCTACAAAGGATCCAAAATCGGGCATTAAGAACAATTTATTGGGGCAAAACACTAAGTGTAACTGAAATGCATGACAAAGCAAACCTAGATTACCTAATGGTTAGAAGAGATTCACATCTCCTACCACCTATGTACAGAAGAGCCAGAGAGACCCAATATATAGACAACACAAAAAGAAATACTAGATGGGCTGATTCCACTCTACTCAAAGTCCCCAAGCCTTCCACAAGTAAACTAATTAAAGCACCAATTTACAAAGGCAGCATGATGTGGAACAACCCACCAGCCAGAACCAGGGCAGCGTCCTCTTACCTAGAATTTAAAATGTCACTAAGAGTATGTATGTTCCATGGCTTCAACATACCATAAGTGGCAGACCACCGAACACTCAGCCTCGGTTCTTCCCCCCTCCCTTTTTTTATTTGTAGCTGTTCCTCTGTTATTTCCAGTGACAGAGACAGTCCAAATAAAAACATAAAATGTAAGACCTAAATGCACTGGGATTGGTCCCACTGCTTCACTGGTCACAGCTGGTCCAGTGTATTATTAACAACCCCACCCCAACAACATAATTCATAAACTCACATAACTAACTACAGTAGAATTACACTAGAAAATTTCTAACGAACTGACATTTATATTGCCTAACTGAAACTGAACATTAAAACTTACTACAACTTTACCAACTGAATACACAAGATGACTTTTGCTTACATTCTAAATACTATGTAAATACGCACATTGATCTGACTAATATTAATCGAATTATATGACGCTACTGTTACCATATTGCTATGGAACTTTTGGGTTACAGAATTTCATTGCGTTACATGCTGCAAATTGTGTATTCAACAGTTATTTTATACCTTATTCTATATACCTTTTGTGTAAATAACCCTGAATTGAAAAATGGCTGGAAGACCAGTGCTTCGGCACTGACAAAAGACTTATTCAGCAGAATAAACATATTTACCACACAAAAAACAAGGGATAACTAATTAAATTTGATCGCAACCAACCAGAGCTTCATCCGGGTATAGTGGTGCCACCTAGTGGTTTGTTTGTTGTTTTACGTCCTAGCAACATCTAAGGTTATATCAGTGCGGGTACCGACTTGTGACAGTGCGCACTCATGACGACTTTTATAGTGCTGCCCCACTGGGAAATCAGCCCGCCGGCACCATGACCTGATATCTCACTCAGTAACATCATCTTGTCTTTTTGCATTCTCTCCCATTTCACCAACTCTGCGCCTATATAAGTATCCATTTGATACTGGAGCCACAGTTTCTAGGTGATGTTCCATACTAACGCTATTTTCGCCCGTATTTATATAAGGCTGATCTTCACCCGTGTACTACAAGTACCGGGTGAATCTTTTATCTAGGTACAGTGTTGCGTCTTACGGAGTACAGCAATAATCCTAGTAATAAGTAATATTCCCTTCTGTCTTTATACTCACATAATGCGTTATACATCACATATAAGGACCATGTTTTGAAAACCTATCATTTAAACCCATGAAAAACAGCCATGTAAACAATGTTCATTCACAGGTTTTATTTTGGTATTTTGTGTGTGCTGTGTGTGTGTGTGTGTGTTTGTGTGTGCAGGTGGTTTGTGTTGCCATTGGGCGTGGCTGGGTCTTGCTCTTTCAAAATTGCCATGTAAGCCTCGTTTTCAGTTTGTCCACGTGAGAACGCCTGCAGCTTCTTTGCGACGTATTCTCGCCGAGGGTACGGCGGGCATGTTTGGACTTGGCTCTTTTCAAATGCATATCTTTAGTACGATTGGCTCTCAACTTCAACTGTTTATGAAACAGTGGCGGGTCCAAGTACGAGTGGAAGTGGAAGTGCACGCGTACCGAGATATCGGTTTGTTGACATGCACTCGGACTCACCCACCACACCACCCCCCCACACCCACACTCACGCCCCTCTCCCCCCCCCCATACACGCCCATATATTCGCCAGGCACTTATGGGGATGTCACACTACGACGTAACGACGTCAACGTAGGGAGAACGTGAAGAACGTTGAAGTTTTCGGCGTAGTATGCAAATTTGGGCACAAGTTGAACATGGATGCAGCGTAGTGGACGAGAACGTAACGTTGGTAAAGCGTAGTGATACCGTCAGTCACGAGAGAGACGAACGTCACTACGCTCACGGAACGTTATGAACGTTATTCCATCGCCAGAAGAACGTTACATGACGTTAGCTATGTAATGAGACGTTGAACGTACGTTGAATGCACGTTCTCCTGACGTTCTCCTGACGTTCTCCTGACGTTCCCATTAAGCCTCGTAGGCTTTTGCACTTGGTTTAATGTGGGTCAACCGTATGAACGTAGTGAGCAGCGTTGAAATAACGTCTGTTTAACGTCATTGACGTTCACTGAACGTGAACAGAACGTACGGCGAACGTAAACCCTTACGTTCGACCTACGTCCAAAGTTTTGAACATGTCCAAAACCTTGACGTAACTCGACGTAACACGACGTAATGTGACGTAGCTCGACGTCATTCTAACGTCATTTTGACGTCATCATGACGTAACCCAACGTCATGACGAAAAATGATCACGTTAGGCTCACGTTGGCTCGTCACGTCATAGTGTGACAGGGGTATAAAGGGTCAACACAATCTCGGGGTCATGCAGTCCATCACATTTTTGTGCTCTACAACTCATGAAACCAGTGTGGCGAGTGTGAAATGTGAGCGCGGGTGAATCAACTACCAGGCATGTTTACACAGTACGGTGTGTGGTGACTAGTAACGGGAGGGGGGACCGCTGGGGGGGGGGGGGGCGAGGGTAAGTAGCATGACCCATTTTCAAAGATGGCAGGAATTCACAATGCAAAACATAATTTATATAATGTATATATATAATTAGTTTGAGGTAGGCTTTATTTGATCTATATCATATCTTGTGACTTGATTTATGCGTTATTTATATTCGCATAATAAATTATACAATATCTATAGATATACATATAAATAACAGGACCTGACACTGCAAAATGCAATTTTAAATATATAGCTGTTCGCATTACCTATTTACAATGCATTAGAAAGGTAGCACGAATATTAAAAGAAGGCTGCGCAGTGGGAGTTCTTATCATATATATATATATATATATATATATATATATATATATACAATTTACTAGAAAAAATCCGTCAGTGCGAGTGAGGTTCCTACGCCCCCTAGGTACAGTAACAGCCGGTGGGGCGCCACAGGTCGCACCGGGGAGGTACAGGAAGCAATGGTATACAATAATATAATAATAATAATAATTCCGCGCCTTTATACTCCCATAATAAGTTGTACATCATATACATATATACATACATATATATACATACATACATACACGTATATATATAAGCTACAGTACACTAGAATGTGATACGCTTATTTTCTGTAAACCCAGGGGGGCACTAGTGGTGGTGGTGGTGTTGGTGGTGGTGATGGTAGTGGTGGTGGTGGCGGAGGGCGCTAGTGGTGGTGGTGGTGGTGGTGGCGTTGGTGGTCGTGATGGTAGTGGTGGTCGTGGGGGGGGGGTGGGGGCTCTAGTGGTGGTGGTGGCGTTGGTGGTCATGATGGTAGTAGTGGTGGTGGTGGTGGGGGGAGGGCGCTCTAGTGGTGGTGGTGGTAGTAGTATTGGTTGGTGGGGTGCGCTAGTGGTGGTGGTGGTGTGGGTGGCGGTGGCGATGGTGGTCGTGATGTGGTAGTGGTGGTGTTGGGGGGGGGGGGGCGCGAGTGGTGGCAGTGGTGGTGGTGGTGGTGGTGGGGGGCGCTAGTGGTGGTGGTGGTGGCGTTGGTGTCGTGACGGTTAGTGGTGGTGGTGGGGGGGCGCTAGTGGTGGTGGTGGTGGTGGCGGCGTTAGAGGTAGTGATGGTCGTGGTGGTGGTTGGGGGGGGCGCTAGTGGTGGTGGTCGTGGTGGTGGCGTTGGTGGTCGTGATGGTAGTGGTGGTGGGGGGGGGGCGCTAGTGGTGGTGGTGGTGGTGGCGTTGGTGGTCGTGATGGTAGTGATGGTGGTCGTGGGGAGTGCTAGTGGTGGTGGTGGTGGTGGTGGCGTTGGTGGTGGTGGTGGTAGTGGTGGTGGTGGGGGGGGGGGGGGGGGGGGGGGGGGCGCTAGTGGTGGTGATGGTGGTGGTGGTGGTGGGGGGGGCTGTTTGCGAAAGGCTCAGGGATCACGCACTCATAGTCATACAGACACACACCAGACGGGATGGTCGAGCGGTTCGAGCGTTCGCTTCCCGTGCGGCAGGTCGTGGGAGCGATGGCCGGATGGTGGAATCGCAAGACCCGACGCTCGGACGCGGTGGCCGAATCGGTCAGAGCGCTGACTTCCGGTGAGGGATTTTTCTGAAATTTCCTGACAGTGCTAAGTCTATGAGAAATCTTCCGCATTTTCGAGGAAACTCATCCCCATTCCATCGGACTATGCAGCTTTAATTAAAGCTGCATTAATAATCCGATCGAAACATTACATTTTCAAAACCAAAACGCTTACCTAGATTTGATCCTACATTTCCAACTTAGATACTGGTGTACTCATTAAGCATTTATTGCAGTTTATTGCCCCTGTGCTATATCAGAGACCCTATAATACTAAGATGCCTCACTCCCTATCTCTCCCATGGTAATGTAAATTTCGCAGTGCCACCTTATGGTGGGTTTGATCAGCCCGACTGTTGGTTGGTGTTTCACATATAAACACATACAATTATATTATACATGAGATAGGTAAGTATGAATACACATCAATATGAAATTGCTATGAACAAATACACATCATCAGCAGCATCATCATCATCAGCATCGCCATCATCACACATCTTTCACATTCATATATACATATAATATAGCACCTGTTTAACCAAGAGAACAGCCAGCACACCAAGTGGTGGGTTTGATCATTTTGATTACACAGTACAGGCTGAGTAAGCCGTCTTAGTATTATAGGGTCTTTGGCTATATACTACCATGCTCGAAAACCGGCCAACCAATCCCAAGTCTACCATTCTGGTATGCACACCAACATCATTGTTTCATGTTTCCACTTCAAACATCTTCAAATGTTAACCTCTTAAAGTATAAGTTATTTCAAATTAAAGTGAAATACATTACACTGACCAAATGTTTTTTTTATTTCTGGTAGAATTAAAAACTATCGGATTGTGCAACTTTAACGCAGGTAGACTACACGTGTGACCAGACGCGGTGGCCGAATCGGTAGAGCGCATGCTTCCATTGCGGGAGGTCAACTAATGTACCAAAAAGAAAAGAAAAAAGTCACCATGAGTGTGCACTGTCACAAGTCGGTGCCCGTCCTGATATGACGTTAGATGTTGCCAGGACGTAAAACTCCAACAAGTTGTGGTTGGTTTTCATTGCCGACCGCCATCTTGATGTACGACATGTAGGATATGGCCGTCAGTGCTCGAAACTTTGTGACTGGTTTATGGATAAGGCGCTCCATTGCAGCTCTCCGCTAAATAAATAAATACATAAATAAATAAATCAATCAATCATTCCCGCCGCCACCTACAGGAGGCGCCACATGTGAACGCCGGGGGATCATAGATGCTCACTGACCCCACAACTGTTAGGGGTCAACTCTAGAGGCGCTCAGGCGTGACGAGAGAGGTCATAACTAACTCATGCTCATCTGCATCTGATTTGGTTAGGCTACCTACGGAACCTGTATCATGTCGGCACCCTGGCTTAGAAAGTTTGACTTATTTAAATCAGGGACATCATGTTTACGTCCTAGCAACATATAAGGTTCCTAAGGACGGGCACCGACTTGTGACAGTGCACACTCAAGGCGACCTTCCGAGTACTGTCCACTGGGATACCAGGTCGTAAGCACCATGACCCGATATCGCGGTCAGTCACATTATCCTGATAGTGATATTCCTAGCAACTTTATACTGCTGCCCCACTGAGATACAACGCACGGGCACCATGAATTACTGTACCACTCATTCACTTTATCGTGACACTGAGCTTAATCAGTCCTTGTTGACCTATCCTAGTAATGCTGAGCACCAGAAGAAGTGGCAAAAGGTATCAATTTTTGCAAAGTCTTTGGCTTGACTCAGCCGGGGATCGAACCCACGAACATCTGTACGGGAATTCGGCGTCCTACCCATTCGGCCAGCCGGTTTCTCCTAGCCTGCTTGGTGTAAGGTCGTATGTGCATGTGTGCCTGCATGTGTGTATGTGAAGGTGTGTGTGGTATGCAGGTGTTGCAGGTATAACAATACCTCAGGGAGTTTGACGCCCCTGCCCTGCAGAGTTGTAAACCACTGCCTTGTGGTACAGGTTCTTGACAGAACCGAAGGCTAAGGGAGCAAACCCTGAACAGAAAACCATGTCACTGTGGCAGCATTAAGGGCGGTTGATGTATGGAACTCCCAACATCTCCCGACCAGCCACTGCAGGGACAAATAGTTTTGCGCCTGTCTTGACATGTTCTTGCCGGTGTGAAACCTCTATTTGCTCCCCGAGAGAGTGCCGCTGGTAACTTGCAAAAGCCAGCAGCACTTCAACACTTTTGCAGGCAGCTTTCATGAAATGTACAACCGCACAATGGAGAGCGGCAGTCAAGTAATAAAAGCAGTCTTTGTCGCATCGCGACTGACAGCATGATGATGATAATGATGATGTGTGTATGTGTGCGCGTATGTATGTGTGAATGTATGTATGTATATATGTATTTATGTAAGTATGTATGTATGTTTGTGTGTATGTATACTTGGTTGATTGTTGGAGTTTTACGTTCTGGTAACATCTAAGGTCATAGCAGGATGGGTAGCGACTTGTGACAGTGTGTACTCATGGCAACTTTATAATGCTGCCCTACTGGGAAATCAGGCTGCCGGCACCATGACCCGATATCCCATTATATTACATTATCCTGACACTGAGCTAACCAGTCCTGGCCCTATCCTATTAATGCCGAGTGCCAGGCTAGGAAGCGACAAGTATAACTTTTATAAGGCATAGGTTTGACTCGACCGGGAACCGGACTCCCGATCTCTCGCAAGCAAGGCCCGCGCTCTACCGGTTCGGCCACCGCGTCCTATATATATTCATGTACATGTATATGCATGTATGTATGTATGTGAGCATATATATATGTGTGTATGCATGTATGTATGTATATACATATGTGTGACTATGTATGTATGTAATGTATGTATGTATACATGTGTGCATGCGCATCTATGTATGTGCGCATGCGTGTGGCATGGTGGTGGTGGTGGTAGTTGTGGTGGTGGTGGTGCTGCTGTTACTGTTAGCGGTGCTCGCCGGGCTTCCAGTGAGCGCTGCCATGTCACGTGACCAGAACACCAGCCAATCAACCCGCTGATCCCGGATCCAGATGGGCTATTTTCCACGCAACAACAACTACCTCTATCTTGCTTTTGGGCTCGCTTATAGTTAGTTATATGAGGCGGCTTCGCGGAAATGCAATCTGTTACCCTGATTGATACTAACTGGGGGAAGCTTTCGCCAGTCCCGGTCTGTTTATGTCAAAGCGCCGTAATAATAACTGCATACCAACATCGTAACCCACACACGTACTGGTACCAGCGGAGCGCTGTCTGCACATGCCATTATAATATAGTAGACGGGATGACTTAGTGGTTAGAGCGTCCGCCTCCACAGTGGGGTTCGTTGAGACGATCCCCAAACTGAGTCATAACTAAAGGCTGATAACACTAAAGGGCTGTCACACTCCGACGTATGGCCTTAGCGTATGACGACGTATGCGATTTTCGACCAACATGTCGGCATATGGCGTCATATGTTATGAATACATTGGGCATACGTCGAGTATGCTTGGGATACGGCGTCATAGATCGTGTGCGTCGAGCCGCTCAAAAATGTTTGCGCATATTCAAAATTGTCAATGTATGTCGACGTATGGCTCATACGTTCCTCATATGTTGAGCATATGCTAGGCGTACATCGGCGTACATTAGGCACACGTTAGGGGTAGGTCGGGATACGTTGGAACACGTTAGCCGTACTTTGAACCGGCGTCCTCAGCGTACGCCTAATGTGCCGGAAACGTGTGCGAGCGTGCCCCTAGCATGTGCTGGCGAACCCCTAGCGTATTGCGAGCGTATTGCGAGCGTATGGTCTGTCGGTATATAAAAGCAGAACCAGGCTTCTTCCAGCAGACCTGCTCGGCTGCTCAGACAGGATGGATGTCCAGGCACTCCATCTACAGTTCCAGCATCAGGACCAAGTTGCCATTTATCAGCATGAACTAGATGTCTACCTCATGGCTTTTCTGGCGGCACATGTCGAGAGGAGAAGGAGGAGGCAGCAGCGGAGAACATGGGTCAGACCCTGGATCAGGAGGCGGCCACAGTTTGGCTTGTATGACAAGCTGATCGCTGAGCTCCGCAGCGAGGACACTGCATCGTTCGTGAACTTCATGCGGATGCCTCCCCAGTTGTTTGATGAGATTGTGGTGCGAGTGGGACCGAGGATCGGTAAAAAGCACACAACATACCGGGTGCCGCTCGAGCCTGGGCCGAAGATCACCCTTACTATGCGGCATCTGGCATCTGGGAAGAAATACTTGTCCATGAAGTTCTGGTGGAGGGTCCCCCACAACACACAGTCGCTTATCGTGCGTGAAGTCTGTCAGGCCCTCATCGATGAATACCTGGACGAGGTCACGACGTGTCCGACGACTCCACAAGGATGGCGTGCCATCGCCGACCAATTCCTAGAGAAGTGGAACTTCCCCCATACACTCTGCATGGGAAACACATCGCCTGCCGGTGCCCTCCAAAAAGTGGGTCACTGTACTATAACTACAGGGGCTTTTACTCCATGGTCCTGTTGGCACTTGTAGATGCGGACTACAAGTTCATCTGGGCAGATCTTGGGGGTATGGGCTCCGCATCTGATGCCCAGATCTACAACGACTCAGAGCTGAAGGCAGGCACTGAAAGTGGCACCATCGGTTTTCCAGACCCCGAACCGATCGTGAACAGCCAGAAGGATGTGCCATATTTTCTAATCGGTAACGATGCCTTCACCCTGCGACCGACCATGATGAAGCCGTACCGCATGAGGGGGTTGACAAATGAGGAGCGACTCTTCAACTACCGGGAAAGTGGTGAAGAATCCCTATGCAGTACCACCCTCACGACGGATCGCAGGAAACCAAACTTCTGCATAATCCACAGCTCCCTCTCAGTCAGTTCGGGTGGTCCATCCCTGCACTTCTTTTTGTGGAGCTGCGTGTTGGTGTCCCGGAGCGACTTGAACCACCCCTGCAGATGGACGGATGTCCTCCCCATCCGCTTCGCCTGGTCCTCCCACATCTTCCCCTTCCTGTTGGACCGGCGCTAGTCCGTCATCTTCACATTCCAGATGACGGGATTTTCCTGCAGGAAATCCAACATCTGGTCCTCCTCGACTAGCGATAGAGAACAGTCACTTTTCTTTGCCCTATTTTTCTTGGCAGAGGCGAAGCCGGAGGTGCTATTGGAGGCTGAGGCAGAGGCCAAGGTGGTGGAGGCGACAGATGACGCACGCGAGCTCCCACGAGAAGCAGGAGATGGAGAGCTGGAGCGGGGCCGCGTCTGGCTCTGTGTCTGCGTCTCCACCTCCATCTCCATCTCTTCTGGCTGGCTAGTGGTGTGCTGGAGAGTGGTGTGCTGCAGAGTGGTGTTCTAGAGAGTGGTGCAGTGAGGAGGCAGGTGATGACACCAGCGATGATGATGATTGTGATGGTGAAGCTGGCAGAATGTGCTTCTTCCTGCCTCTCCCACGGCCTAGTCCTCCAGTAGTGAGAGCAGCCTTGCAGGCAGCTGTAGCAGTGATGTTCTTCTTAGCAGGCATGGTGGCAGTGTGTGGAGGAACCAAAAACTCCAGGGTATTTATACCCAGGCGGTGACCGATCATGTGATCGGGGAGTGGCCTAAGGGTGATTGCATACTTCATCATACGCTTTGCACACATTACACATACATTTTGAATATGTTGCGCACACGCTACTCATATGCCGCTACGCTAGGCATACAGTGGCCATACGTTGGCGTAGGTTACTCATACATTACACCTGTCACCTCCAACCATAAAAAAACGTCCCAGCACGCCGAGTATATGTCGTCATATGCTCCGCATACATCACTACACCCAGGGATACGGTAGCCATACGCTGCATGTATGCTTCATACGTTGCTGGGACCATGCGCAGCGCAAAATGTTTGCTGTATGCCAACCTATTTTGATTTTCAATTTATTTCAACACGTTACGCACACGCCACCGCCATACGTCATAGTGTGACAGGGCCTTTACGCCTGATGCTACTTTGCCTAACACTTGGTTGGCGCAGTATAGAATAATGTGACTGAGTAACATATACCATGATTTCTGTGGCATAGTAGCCCAATGGGATGATAATGTGGACTATTTAACTGTCATGAATGCACACTCACAATCTATTGTCCATTTTAACATGATTTGACATGTTTCGAGGATACAAAACCCCAAAACATTAATCAAGGACATTGCTGGCAGTAGGAATACAGGAATGTTGTGCATAGTTAGGACTGATTATACTATTTTCCGAAAGTAGCAATATATATATATATATACATATATAATATAATATACATATGTACAACGATGAAGTGGATATATGTGATGCGTAACGAATTATGCGAGTATAAAAATATGAAGGGAATTGTTTCCATTATATATTATATTATAGTTATTTCCATTGTTATTCTCTGTAAAACTCCACACTTGACTGGTGGCGCCACCTGAATATATATATACATATGCGGATGTAGGCGGCGCACGGGGGAGACCCCCCCACCCCTCCGCTTTGGCGAACCGGTTTGGAGGGGGGGGGCCGGCTATTGTAACAGCCGCGGCACCCGCTTACACAGCCCACTTGCTCTGCTCTTGTCGCCGGCCTGTCAACAATTTTATTTGTTATTCCGGTAGGGCACTATGCACCCAGCCAGATACTGACTATTGACTAATTATGTGAAATAAAGTTGTATCCTCCATTCCGTGTCCGTCTCAGTGCGTAGCTTACATATACATAAATATATATATACATAAATATATATGTATCAACATTATCATTATCTATACGCAGCATGATTGTGTAGCATGCATACCGGGGGAAGACTTATCACTATGTATACATACATAATGATAAATGTGGATTTAAAATAGCACCTTTAACTGGCAGGAGTTATTGTAATGCACTGTACAATAAAGCTACAGTATCACATATATACCTGGTTAGCAAAATGTTGAAAAATGTGTAAAGCCCATTTAGAAGAAATGGGCATCTTAAACAGGTGTGCCTAAGGAACAGATTAGAATGCTTCAATGGGTAGTGCATTTGTTATATATATACATACATATATGTATACATATATGTATAACATATATATACTGATACACACATATATAACATATATACACATATATATATACATATGTAACATATATATATACATATAAATACATATATACACCTATATACATTATGTATGCATATATATGCTGTATAAGCCATTATACGAGTATAATAAGGCCGGAAGCTTCCACCTGTGCCTCAGCCCTAACTCATCCCTCAGTCATCTGCTGGAGGAGCCTATCTGTTCACCTAAACTTCCATCCTACTCACACTCAGATCCGTTGTTGGCGCCACCAGTCTGTGCATGCACCACTGCCTCCCCCCACCTACACTCACTGTACCGCCGGATATATGTATACATATATATACATTATATATACATATATACACATATATATTCATATATATATATATATATATATACATATATACAATATAGAGTGGGAGACAGGGGTGGTTTTCGTTCCGTAGAAGTTGCCTAAGGAATTAATTATTTTAAAAGGGTTTACTGACGGAGATGCATATTAATTATTGATGAACTGGTGAAGTCACCTTCACCAGAGCGTCAAGTATAATTGAGTTCCATATTTAGACAATAAGAAAGTGAGCCGGTCACATCTCGAAATTCTATATATCCCAAGCACCGTGCACAATAGATTTTTCCAATGGGCATGCACTATCAGCGGAAACTTGAGTTGGATGTCAACTTTGGAAGTAAATAAGAAAATTAATATTTTTTTAAATAAGAAAGCTACCATCAGCATGTGATGTTTCCCGGCTTTAGGATCAGAAATATTAACAACCAGACGGATGGCCGAATGAATTAGAGCGTCCGTCTCCTGTGTTGGTAGATCGTGGGTTCGAACCCTGGTTGAGTCAAACCAATGACTTTAAAATTGATCCTTGTCGCTTCCTAGCCTGGCACTCAGCATTAATAGGATAGGGCAAGGAGCAGTGAAATGAGGAAGACCAAAAATCCACGATTGAAATTTCCCCTGCTTAATCAACTAATGTGTCAAAAAAGAAGAGAAAAAAACATAAGTAACAGCTAGCAACCAAAGTATCATCACTAGACGTATCTAGATCTAAATATAAAATATTCTAGCTTTACTATTATCTAAACCTAAATGCAAATGTCAATTTTGTTAACAAGAGCTTGCTTCAGAAGCTTGCATACAATGACTGTAGGATGCAACTCATTCTCTATTCTTGATAAGAACCAACATAAATAATGAAAACACAAAGAAAGTAAGAAGAAGAAAACTGACCATCACAAGTGAATAGTACCCAATTTTTAAATATAGATATATCTAGATATAAATGAAGGTATCAGATGTGTTGACAGAAAATTGGTACACAGCAATGCATTTATTAAACTAACACTCAATAATTAATGATACTGTCATTCTAAAATATGCAATTAAATTTAGTATTTATATTCTATTTTCCTGTTGTTTTGTACTGATTTCAGTGGTTTTGGGTTATTATTCAATCAACACATTAGTTTTGAAGTCCTACCAACTATAGACCTATTTCAATGTTTACAAACATTGTGTATGCGCGTGCAGCTTGGCTGCAGAACGAAGGCACACTGCCACTGAGTTTGCCGGTACGCGCAGTGCAAAACGTGAGTTTTAGTCAGAATTAATAGGAATCCAGAACCCTAACCGTATAAATTTAATATAATCCTTTTGTTAAACATGTTTTCTATATGGGTTCCAAGCAGTTTGTGTCTTGGTCGTGTGGTTTTAGAGATATTAAATTCTTTCTGTAAGAAGATTGCTCACGGCCATTGACAATGCATTGAGTTTGCCGGTACGCGCAGTGAAAAACGTCAGTTTTAGTCAAAATTAATCAAAATCCAGAACCCTAACCTTATAAATTTAATATAATCGCTTTGTTAAACATGTTTTCTATATGGGTTCCAAGCGGGTTGTGTCTAGGTCGTGTGGTTTTAGATATATTATATTTTTTCTGTAAGAAGATTGCTTACGACCATTGACAATGCACTGAGTTTGCTGACTAGCCCGCGAAGGGTAAACACTGCATTGATTTGTGCTGCAGCAATGCTATGTCTATGCAGAGCATTTATTTTAGCATAATTAATTTAAAAGCTTTCACTGAGTCGATTAAAAATATATTAATGCGCGATTGAAGAGGAAGATCCGAAGTATTTAATTTAACTTAAGGGCAATTTTCTCTGAAAGTATTAAAAACAGAGATAATAGTGAAAGTTGGGATATCCTGAGCTCATAACCATTGAGTTTGCAGTGACCGGATGTTGTCCTGCAGCCTGACCTAAATACACGTACAGACGTCATATGAAATTGGTCAATACAAATTCTTGCCACCACCGCCAGGTGATGGGATGGTGGTGCAAATCGTCTATTGGCATTCTTTGGTTGTTTCTTCAAACCACATACGAGGTTCAAACTGCTACAGTATCCAGATGCGCATACTTTCCACCCCAAGTGTCATCAACAATTTAGTCAAACAGTGCCATAAGGAGGTCTGGTTTATTGCAGTTTTACCATGCCACAAATCGGACTCGAACCCCACATGTCTGCCATTCCGGGGTGAGTAACTTAACTAATGAACTACCAAGGATGCTTTGCCTGGTGGGCTAATTGCCACCACACTCTAGTAAAACATTATGTGTTGTATATTGGAATTATATGAGTATGAATAAAGACATGATATCCTCTCAGTTTTACTTAGTACTGGCTAAAAACGACAAACATCATTATGTGTATATATATATATATATATATATGTATATATATATATATATATACATATATATATGTGTGTATATATGTGTGTGTGATGTATAACGAATTATGCGAGTATAAAGGCGTGAAATGGAATTGAATTATTGTCTATATTATTGTACACATTCTGTATATTGCCTCCCCCTCTGCTCGATTGTGGCGCCACTACCGGCCCCAACCGCCACTCACTCTGGAGGATTATATATATATATATATATGTGTGTATATATATATATGAGGGTATAATAGTACTATTTAGTAGTGAAACTGGCACAATGGGTAGGAATTAAGGTCATAATGGGGTTTGACACTTGGTGAGGACGCAAATAAATCATCTATATTTCGGAATTTCTGTTAGTTATATTTGCATATTTGTATATAGCATATATATATATATTATTCTAAGTAATATTCGCTATATGCGTGTGGTCAACTACTAAAGCCCCAGTCACACATACCTGGATCAGGGGCCGGACGAGCCCCGGACCACCATCCGGGGTGGTCCGGGGCGATCCGGGGTGATCCATGGCTCATCCGTGCCAACACCCCCTGATCCGGCCTGATCCATGGCTCATCCGGCACCATCCGGGCTAAGCCCCGGATGTTTTAAAATGTTTAAAACATCCGGGGTGGTGCAGGGGATTTTGCGATCCGGGCCCAATCCGGCCTGGTCCGGCCTGATCTGGGGGTGGTCCGGGGTTGCTCCAGCTATTCCAGGGGTGGTCCGGGGTGGACCGGGCCTGTCCAGGGTTTTGAGCCACGGTTTGACCCGGACCATCCCCGGACTGTCCCGGACTACCCCCGGACCACTCCCGGACAGCCGGGGGTGGTCCGGGGGAGGTCCGGCATAGTCCGGGGGTGGTCTGGGATAGTCCGGGGGTGGTCTGGGGCAGTCCGGGGGTGGTCCGGCCTCGTCCGGGTTAGTCAGGGGCCGGTCCGGCCCAGTCCGGGGCCATTCCGGGGGCAGTCTGGGGTGGTACGGGGCGGTCCAGGGGGGTCCGTCCTTTGGTCCGGAGCTCGTCTGGGAAAGTGTGACTGCAAGGCAAAAATTGACGAAAACAGTGATTTTATCCGTGGCGGTCCGGGACAGTCCGGGCCGTTGGTCCGTGGGTGGTCCGGCTCAAAATGCGAGGCTCGTCCGGCTATGTGTGACTGGGGCTTTACTACTTCCAACACTATTGGCAATATCTCTAAAGCTGCAATCCGGTAAAAGCATCACATTTCCAAAACCAAAGCGGTTACTTAGATTTTATACCACATATCGAACTTAATTCCTGGTGAGCTTATTTAGCATTTGTTGCTGTATAACAGGTAATATTAAGTCAATATAGTTGAATAAAACCCTATTACTGGTGTGCAGCATTTTGTTTGATGTGCATGTCAAAATTTACCTTGGATTTATTTCACCTCAAATATTTAAAACAATTAGCCATTTATAATTAAAAGTAACTTCAAACTAAAGTACGGTAGATCATAAATTAATACAAACATAATGTATTTATTTGTAAAATTAATGAGAGACTGAGAACCTGCGGAATATGCAACTCCCATTATCCTCTCTATCCTATAACTCTTCCGGGAGACCAGTGCCTCGGCCGCGAAGAAATAGACCACGTCTGTTGGGATAACTTTGGTTTTGTGGTGAATTACGGAATGTTTTGCTTAAGTATATTGGCAAGCAGCGCCACACCCGATAGCCCCCCCCCCCCCAACACACACACACACACACACACACCTCACCACCACCACCACCATTTCTCTCCGCCACCGCCCCGTGAGTACATATCACAGCGGTGGTGTTATATTGGTAGGGTGCGGTGTGGTGGAGTGAAGTGGAGTCGGGTAGCGTGGGAGGGGAGGGGGAATAGGGGGGGGGGCGGGGAGGGGGGAATGGGGGGAGGGGAGGAGGGGCAGGGAAAAGGGGAGTGGGAGGGAGGGGAATGGTCGAGGGAAGGGGATGGGAGAGGGGGAAAAAGTGGAATGGGGAAGGAAGAAAGAGGAAAAGTGGAAAGGGGGAAGGGGAAAAGGAGTGGAAGGGGAGCAGGAGGGGGATCGACAACTGGAAGGTGAGGGGGGCAAGGGGTAGGGGGAGGGGAGGGGGGGAGTTAGAAGGGAAGCGGGGGGAGGGGAAAGGGAGTGGGGGGATGGAAAGCTGGACGGGGAGGGAGAGGGGGCAGGGGCAGGGGCAGGGTGGGGGAGGATGGAGGGTTGGACGCGGAGGGGAGGGTCAAGGGCTGGGAGGAGGATGGAGGGTTGGACGGGCAGGGGCAGGGGCAGGGGCAGGGGCAAGGGCATGGGCAGGGTCAGGGAGGCGGAGGAGCAGGGCAGGGGAGGAGAATGGATGAGGGGGTGGGATGAGGGGGGCGGGGGGAGGGGGAGATGAGGGGAGAGGGAGAGGGGCAGGGGCGGTTATTGTCACTTGGCCCAGCGCCTCACAGTATAACCCGCAGCGTGTTGCCCCGCACCGCGGGCTCACACCTGAGATAACGAGGAATGTTGTTAGAGGTGTGACTTGTCACCTCTGTGTACCCGTGCGGGGTGTGTACCCACCCTTTCACCCCGCAGCACCCCTCACCCCCACCACCACCACCTACTTCTCACCCACCCCAAACGCCCCCCCACCCCCACCACCACCAACCCACATTGAACTCCATAAAAACAGTGGCCTGCCTCCCCCCCACCCCACCCCCACTACCACCCCCCCGACATGACCCTCGCCTCGTTCTGAGAACCAGTCGCCGTGATGTCGCTGGTGCTGGGGGGGGGGGGGGCAACAGTTGTCGGAGAATAGGCGGCATCGCCGACTTCTGGGCCCGTATGCATGGGCCGGAGCTAGGGACCTAACCGCGGCTATTTTGGCACCACGCGGCTAACGATCGAAAATCAGCATGCATGAGCCGGTGCCAGCGCTAGCCGCCGACCGTAGCCTAGGCTAAGTGTACTCTCCCTCCCGAACCAGGCGTTAACGGGGTATTCCGCCAATCGGTTAGTGCGCGCAATCAAGATGGGAGGTGTTTAGTTACGTGTGCTAGTCAACAGAATGAGAACTGCTGTTGAGGAAGCCCGTAATTTGCCGGGGACTAGGGATGCTCATCCGCTTTGATGTTTATTCGATGGATGCGGAACTTGTCAACAAAGGTCGGTATTTCGCCGGCATTGACATATCTGGCGCTAACAGAGACAGTGTGCCTGAGCAGATAGAACATACGCCTCGGTTGGGGGCACTCACACCGCTACTGCAAGTGTTGGTAGCGTTACGCTTCTACGTGACAGGGAGCTTCCAAGATGTATGTGGTGAACTGATAGGCATCAATCAGTCTACAGTGTCTCGGACAGTACCCAGAATCACGGATGCTCTCCTACGTCAACTGCCGCAGTTTGTAAAATTGCCTACTCAGGAGAACGCTAATAGGAGCAAGGTGAAAATATTCACTAACTACGGCTTTCCGGGTGTATTTGGGTGCATAGACGGTACACAGATACGGATCGAGGCCCCCTCCAACTATGAACATGAGTTCGTTAATCGCAAGAACTACCACTCGATAAATGTGCAGGTACGTTTGTATTATAATTTGTGGCTGTTAATATATCTTATAGGCCGCGTATGTGTCTGCAGTGTATTATGTGTGTGTTCCACAGTGTGCTGTGTGTGTGTTTCTGTTTCACTGCAGATCCTGATGGCATAGCACTGTGCTCATGTAAAGAGAAATGCTCATGTAAAGAGAAATGCTTAGAAAAACACCGATATTCTGTTGTTATTGTTGCGCAATATTGTCAACATTCATATGTCTGTGTCATGCAATTAATTGATTAAAGTCTGTTTGTGACTGCGAGCTGCCAAACCTAATCCAGTCTGCGGATATATTTCCAATAACGTCAGTGTGTTTTGGGGTGGGGGGCGTGGCGGAAAGAGTGCCGCAGGCTCTGCGTTTTGGTATGTGTGTTAGCCATATTACAAATATCTTACAAATATCTTATCTATCCCAGTCTGCCAGTCTGGGAAGGGACTAATGCTTGGCATTCTTAGTACTGATCTGAATCCAATTACATTTACTGCTTACCATAGATTACAGTGCCATATGGTGTATGTGATTTGTCTTTGCAGGTGATCTGTGAGGAGCGTTCAGGGGTGTGGGTACGGGGTTTGTCTGGCAACACGGCGTGTGGCCTAGTGTTTTTCCTTGTCCTCTTTATCTAATTCATTTGTTGTATCCTTATATTCTTTGTCTTTGTTGTTTTTTTTTTTTCTCCCTTGTTATTTGTTCTCCGTGGTGTTCATCGACTGCATCGTAAAATGGCCGGGGAGTGTTCATGATGCTAGGATCCTTCGCGAATCAGACCTATACGACGCATTCGAGAGCGACGAACAGAAACCCGTCGACGGTGTCCTACTTGGGGACAGTGGGTATATGTTGCGGGATTGGCTCCTGACACCATTCCTGAACCCCAACTCGCCTCAGCAAAGGGCTTACAATGTCCACCACAAGTCAGCACGCGCACTAGTAGAGAGGTCCATCGGTATTTTGAAAAGGCGATGGCACTGCCTGCGAAGACTGCGTTTGGAACCAGTGAAGGCTTGCAACGTTATCACGGCATGCATCATCCTACACAACCGAGCAAGAATGCTTAACGTGGAAGTTCCGCCAGACTCGGAATCAGATGGAGATTCTGATGGGGACGATGATGAAAACGACAACGAAGAATTTGATGGGGACGTGAACCAGCGGCCAGACAACTATAATCGGTCGGAACGGGTTCGATCTGCTGTCGGCAAAGCTGCCCGCCAGAGAACAGTGGACAATTTCTTTGTAAGGGAATAGATGTATAGAATTAACACTCTAGTATATGTTGTAGGCTATAGGAGAACAGGCATGCTGGTAAAATGGATAACAACAAGAATATAAGTGGGTTTGGTCAAAGTGCGGTTTATAGCTGAATGAAACCCTTACAAAAGTATTGACCGAAAGAAACACATATGTAATTAATCTGTTTTCCCCAGCTCCTTTTGCAGCTTTTTGATTTCCAGCCTTTCGCGTATATGCTGTGCTTCGATTAGTTCCGTGTGTGCCTTTAGTCTCGTTGCGTTTAATATTTCTGACTCTATCTGGGCTTGCATCAGAGTAACCTTGGTCTTGCTTTCGTCTGATGCACTTTGAAGAAACTGTATAAACGAAGCCCGTTCCTCGCTGTCGCTGCTGTTTTCCTGGCTGAGTCGTTTACGCGACCTGCCTGGAAGGACACCTCTAGACCGTCGGATGCCTGTCCAGCGTCTGCTGGTCACATCGGCGTGGAGTTCCCGTTCCCGTTCATTAGGTTCCGCTGTGACGGTGATGTTACCGTCTAGTTCCGCCACAACCACAGGTGCGCATACGTCAACTGTCATGAGAAAGGATCAGTTTAGGTGTTGTTTATTGTAATTTGTCTAACGCACAAACCAAATGCTAGATGTGTAGGTTGGTGGTAGAGGTATAACTCTTAGTGGTAAGCACTGTCGCTATCGATGTCGATGTTTACAATTCCAAACAAATTCACCTCATACTGTATATTTTCCATATTCACATTTTTTGCTAGTTGACATTTGTATCTCCCCCCAGTGTTCTCAGTCGCTCGGCCTACCTGGTAGAGAGAACGTTACGCTGAAGGTATTTGGCTCGCTGGTGGATGATCCAGGTAGAGGTGTAGATGAAGCGCTCGGTCTCCTTATGTCAGCCATGGAGAGTGATGTCGACATGGTAGGGCTGCAGCAGGAGATGTCGTCATCCCCATTACTCGGAAATAGTTGCTGCGACACGCCCATCGGACAACCTTCAGGCAGCACACAGGGCCCTGAAAATGATTAGTATGAGGTTGACATGGTCAGCTACTAGGTTCCACTGTAGCTGATAATTGTTTCCAAATCTAGGGAAGATGGGTGTTGTGAAATTTCTATTTTTCAGTGTGGTTGACATTGAAAACGAATAGTACATGGTGGGAAAAAAGGTATTTGCACTTATTTACGGGTTGGCTTTGTACTAAACATGGATTTGTTGACGAGTTAGCAGATACGTCCGCGTTATTACTCTAATTACTACTGTAGGGAATAAACGCATTTTCAGTGTGGTTTTAATTGTATCGCAGAATGCACGATAAGTCTACGATAAGTATAGGGAGAGAATTACATAATGTAGTGACCAATTACATAATGTAGTGATGTAGTGATTACATAATGTAGTGATGTATCGCTGCCACATGCTACCAAATATACTCACTGACGAAGCTGGCCGGACACGTTGCTGCAAGAGAGGAAGAAAAAGGGGTGTTGATAATGCATAAGAAAAAGTACCCATTTGTGAAAATAAAAGGACTAAAATCAATTAGTGTGTTAGCTGTTATGAACAATGTTAATGATTTCTGATATTATGATAAACAGTATTTAAACAGTAACAATGCCATAATATAGTTAAAAAAATGTTGCATTTAAATCCAATACATTTCCAATTATTACGTGTTATGTACTATCTCGTGTAACAAGTAGCAATGTTTTCTGTCAACTTACCAGTCATTCCCTGTAGGAGGCTGGATTCACTACCGAGGATATGGAGCACTCTCTCCTCGTAGGGGAGAACAGCAGAATCCGGAGGCCCTCCGCCTGTTTGCATGGCCCTTCTCTGACGCCCGATGACCTCCGACTTGAGTGTTTTCCACTTTTCCTTTACCTCTAATCTAGACCGCCTTGCAATCGCACACGAATTAACCGCAGCTGCCACCCTGTCCCAGGCGAGGTTCTTCTCTTGGGCGGTGATTTTGCTATTGAATGACCCAAAAAGTACTGCCCTCGCTAACAAAACCTCATCCAACAGCACACGGATCTCGCAATCGGCGTAGTTGGCTTTCCTCGGCCGCTTGCTGGCTGACGAAAAATCTACAGGAGATGCCATGGTAGAGTTTGATTGAATAACGTGGTCAACGACTGAGGAGCTGTGACAACAACTACAGCGAGAATGATGCTGGGCTTCGCTGGTTCAGCGGCGGCGATACTGTAAAATAGCGGTGCTCGCCGATGGTCACCGGGATCAGCTACAGAGGGCTTTCCCAAATCTATAAATACGTACGCGGTTAGCTATCCGCCCCGGTTAGAGGACCCGTGCATACTGTTTGACCTACTTCACCGACCCCATCCTATGCGCGGATTCTTCCGCGTTATAGCGTGTTTGTAGCTCCGGTACGCGTAAGCAGGGGGCCCATGCATACGGGCCCTGGGGCCTGGGCCTGTATGCACCAATCGGGGTTAGGGCGTTAACCGCGGCTAAGGTATCCCTGCAAGGCTAAATGTGAAAATTTGGTATGCACCAATCGGAGTTAGCGCTAACCACCGACCGTAGCCTCGGCTAAGCTACCCTGACTTCAAGTCAGGTTTAACTGCTAGCCGGTGCGGTTAGTGTGCGTGTGTGGGTCTCAATCTATTCAATGCGATCATATTTGGCATAATTAAATACGCAATAAGTGAAATTTGATCAATTTAACCCTAAATCCGAAGCGTTATTAAGGCTACCGCCGCATTGGCGGCGATATTAATATTAATATTTTCGAATCGACGAACGTAAAGTAAACAAATCGCCGCCGCCGCCGCATCGACGTCACTTTCCATACTGGCGACGGCGTTGCTTTGTTTACTGTACGTTCGCCGATTCGAAAATATAACTATTAATATCGCCGCCAATGCGGCGGTAGCCTTAATAATGCTTCGAATTTAGGGTTAAATTGATAAAATGTCACTTATTGCGTATGTAATTTTGTTAAATATGATAGCATTTAATATATTTGAGCCTAATATATGGGTACAAACGCAGAGGAAATTCCGAAATATATCCGTACTGTCGACGTCAAGTAAAAATGGCCGCCGCCGAATCGGCGGGAATTTCTTACGCCCAAATCTATTAAATTCAGTCATATTTGACAGATTTACATACGGAATAAGTGAAATTTGGTCAAATTAACCCTAAATGCGAACCGATATTAACGCTGCCGCCGAATTGGCGGCGTTATTCATATCGTCGACTGGAGTGAATTCCCGAATCTATAAATAAACTCACGGTTAGCTATCCGCAGCGGCTAAAACACTGGTGCATACCGATTCACACATCTCTCCAACCCGCCGCTACCCCGAGGTAGCTATCCGCGGCTAGCGCCTTAGCTCAGGCTAAAAGTCGCTATGTATGGAACAGTGTTATGGAAACACCGCGAGTTTAAGGTCGGCTACACTAACACCACTCTGTAGCAAGTTTACGGAGTGGTGTTAGGTAGCGATTAGGCCCAAATCTCTTAAATGCTATCATATTTAACAGAATAGCATTCTCAAAACATGAAATTTGATCAAATTAACCCTAAAATTTAACAGAATTACATACTCTAAAAGTGAATTTTTATCAAATTAATCGCAAAATCGAACCGATATTAACGCCGCCGCTACATCGGCGGCGATATAAATACTGTCAAATCGATGAATGCAAACAAAACAAATCGCCGCCCCACCGCCGCCAAATTGACGGCTATATATTAGACCCAAATCTATTCAATATTTAACAGTGACCCATATCCCAACACCGGCGTTAGCTAACCCGGTGCCGGCTCTTAACACCGGAGACGATAAAAAGTTGTTCATACATTTGGCCCCTGGTAACAATCGGCGGGCGTCCACCAATCACATACTCAGTTATCATTGAACCAACTCCTGGTATGATTGTTTGACTTACCCACCTTTGTATTAATATGTATTCATGTCTCTTCTTTTCTGTATGTGTGTATGCTAAGTCTTTAGAAAGGTGTTAATAACTGTGCTAACTATGTTCGACAGACTAATACTATAGTACTAGTAATAGTAATAGTTCAGCCATGAAAGAAAGGTGGGATTTGTTCCATGTAATAACTTTATTTACTCCCTACCTCTAAGGCCCTGTCACACTTTACCAGATTGAGGATATGGACAGACCCAGACAAAAATATTCTAATCTGGTGTGATTCGGACTTGAAATGTATCGATTATGTAATGGACGGTAATGGACGGTGACAGACGGTAACGGACGGTAACAGTTGATAATGTATGTAACGATCAACGGACAATTCAGTATACAAAAAGAATTATAACGAACGGCAACGGACGTGTAATGGACATGTAATGGATGGGAACGCATGGTAACGGGCGGAGGTGGGACAGTAATGGACGAACGGTAACGGACGAACGGTAACGGACGAACGGTAACAGATGAACGGTAACAGACAAACGGTAATGGACGGGTAACGGACAGGAACAGATGGGGAACGGACCGGGAATGGACAGTAACAGATAATAACTGCATATGTCAGTCCGGCGCAATCCATTACAAGTTGTGTGCATGCTCAAAACTTGTAATGCATCGGGCCTGATATCAATGGGCATCAACGGATATGCAACGGACACAAACCGGACTTTGCCGAATATAAACGGACTTGTTCCGTTTCAATCAGTTTCCTCGATCCGGTGAAGTGTGATAGGGGCTTAACCCCAAAATAAAAGGCTACTCAGGTGCTGCTAGTATTATGTGCAGGCCTTTAAAGAAAACATGGGTATGGCAATGCTGTCGTTGGGGAGGGGGCGGGGGGGTATTGAGCCTAGAGCAGGTTTCGAACCCACACTTCTTGCCATTCCGGGGCTAGCATGCCAACCATTACACTACTGTGACTCCCTGACGCATTCACCCTATCCACGCCCACCTGTCTATGTTGCTCCTTGCCTGGAACATCAGTGCAGACTACGACAATTTTATAGTTTAGCAGTAAGATAAGCAAGAGAATGGCGACATAATATTTTCTAAAAACATTTTGGTGAATATGCTTCAGCAGTGGTCTAATTTCTTCATTCAGATTTGTGTAAACGTTGGTTTTATTCTCACAATCTGCCGTAAACAGTCCAATGCTATAAACTTCTTGATTGTGTAGGCTAATTTTGGCCATGTTCATTCAATACAAAATACAAGACGATAGCTATGCTCTCAAGCATTAAAGTTGCATAATTCGATGAAAGCACAATATTTTCAAAACCGAAGCATATATATATAAGTGAATTTAATACCTCACCCATGTGAACATCTATTTTGATAAACCCATTAGACCACAATGACCACCATCACCTTTCCACCCAACCCCCACTCTTCATTCACCTGACAATAACTGCCTAACACAATAAGGCCAACTGCTCAGAATCTAAACTCATCAATCATTCCAATCAATTAACTAATATGCATGCCTAACCTACATTGGTACCAAACAACATTCCATCGTCGATACCGACCAACGCACTAATAATGAATAACCTAGGAACTATGCTAATAAGCTAAGCCATCTAATTGATGTTCTATCATTTGTGTTCTTGCTTACAAATACTCCTCCTGCATATCTACGTTATGGTGCTGTCACACTACGACGTAATGGCCAACGTGACTTCGATGTGGGTGATTTTTCGTCATTACGTCGGGTCACGTTAAAGTCACATTAAGCTCTCGTCGCTTCTCATCGCCTCTCGTCGGAGGACGTCGAGGTTTTGGACATGTTGAAAAAACTTTGATGTAGCTCGACAAGTTGATAAGACGTTCGCGTCACATTACAGACACGTTACGGTCACGTTAGACTCTCGGTCACGTTAGGCTCTCATTATGACCATGTCGTCTGGTTGGTTGGTTGGTACTACTAGTGCTTCTAGTACTACTAGTGATACTAGTGGTTCTACTAGTTCTACTAGTGATACCAATAACACTTCTAGTGGTACTAGTACTAGCAGTGCTACTAGTGCCACTACTACTAGTATTACAAGTGCTACTAGTATTACAAGTGCTACTAGTACCACAAATAGTACTACTTTTCCTAGTACCACTAATATTACTACTAGTACCACTAATAGTACTACTAGTACCACTAATAGTACTACTAGTACCACTAATAGTACTACTAGTACCACTAATATTACTACTAGTACCACTAATATTACTACTAGTACCACTAATAGTGCAACTAGTGCTGCTAGTACTACTAGTGATACTAGTGCTACTACTAATTCTACTAGTGATACCAATAACACTACTAGTGCTACTAGTACTACCAGTGCTACTAGTGCCACTTCTACTACTACTAGTGCTACTAGTATTACAAGTGCTACTAGTACCACAAATAGTTGTTGGTTGGTTGGTTGTTAGTTGATTGTGCTACTAGTGCCACTACTACTACTATTACAAGTGCTACTAGTATTACAAGTGCTACTAGTACCACAAATAGTACTACTATTACAAGTGCTACTAGTATTACAAGTGCTACTAGTACCACAAATAGTACTACTAGTACCACTAATAATAATACTAGTACAACAAATAGTACCTAGTACCACTAATAATACTACTAGTACCACGAATAGTACTACTAGTACCACTAATAGTACTACTAGTACCACGAATAGTACTTCTACATCCTCTCTCGTTCAGACGATGTTATACCGTCGTTACACCCACGTCGACCACGCCGCGGTGTCGTCCAACTTGGCCCCGTATTTGCATATCACATCGGGTTTTTCGAAAGTCGCCCACGTCGGACTCACATTGGTCATTACATCATAGTGTGACAGCACCATTAGTATAAAAGGTTCATGGATGGTAGCTCATGAATTTATTTTTAAATATTAGGTACTTATAAAAGTATAGCTGAAAGATTAACAGTGTTCTATGTGAAAAATAGAAATATTCTGATGAGTAAATCATTCACACACAAAAGAAATATGAAAATGAAAAGAAATGCACACGTCAGCATAAAAAAAAGTGATGTATATTTGTATTTGCTATCAAGATCGTATCAGGGCAGCGTTAGAAGGGTCTTTGGCCCACGCTCCAATGGACCTCTCGCTCCATGGTATGCCCTACACCACAAACTCCCCAGTGTATCAACATACCGGGCGCACCCAGGGGCGTAGCCAGCTTCTAAAGTCACTGTTATGAAGCACCTAAAAGAATGTTTTCTTTTTTTTAAGGCGCCATGATGCATACTAAATAACTGTTAATTCATTATACTTTTTGAACATTTGTATTTGTTTTGTATTTAACATCAAAACACAACGAAGATACAGATCTAAGCGAAGTACATAATAGTTATTTTGTATTTGAAATCAAAGCACAAGGAAGATACGACTTTTATCGCATAAGGGAACTGAAGAGTTAAAGAAAATTGCTGCAAAGGCGCCACTTTTGATTGGTTGGTTGTTGGAGTTTTACGTCCTGGCAGCATCTAAGTTCATATCAGGACGAGTATCGACTTGTGACAGTGCTCACACATGGTGACTTTATAGTGGTGCCCTACAGACCAGGCCGCCAGCACCATGACCTGATACCCCACTCAGTCACATTATCCTAACACTGAGCCAACCAGTCCTTGCCCTATCCTAATAATGCCGAGCACCTGGTTAGGAAGCGACAAGTATCAATTTGTAAGTCATTGGTTTGACTCCACCAGGGGGGTTCGACCCACGGACTCGAACCCCACGATCTACCAAATCTGGAAATGGACGGACGCTCAACTCATTCGGCCATCCCGTCTGGTAAAACACAAGGAAGATATAGTTTTAAACGAAGTACATAATAGTTATTTTGTATTTGAAATCAAAGTACAAGCCCACTTTTAAAGAATGTACTCAGGGGGGTGGGGGGGGGGGGTGCTTCCCTGATGTCCCTACAGTTACGTCACTGGGTGCACCTGTAATATCAAATCATCCCAGCAGCATCAAACAACACTCCCTCCACAGAGGATTCGTGTAGGGAAGAAGTGCACAAACATTGTGGGTTACTTGCTGAGATGTGAAGTATTCATCTCTCTTCTCTCTTTCTCTCTCTCTCTCTCTCCTGGTATCAGCTCCATCCACCACACCGTCCAGTTTAGACGACAGGTGCACTTATCTCCCAGATATCGGGGTGCAGAGGGGTGTGTACATGGAATAGTGATGCGGTTAGAATAACTGATAGTAACCGAACTAAAAGGACTTGCTCCTGATTTCGTATATATTATAAGTTACAAATATATGCAATTTATATATAATATATAATATCTACAGAGATATACAATATGAAATAATATAATATAATTAAATATAAATACAATATAATGTTCAGTGTGATTTAATATATACCATGATATAGATTATAAATATATATCATAACATTATAATATGAAATAATATATAGTATTGTGTTGTTGCCATGGTTACTTAGCTACAGGCTTATTAATTAGCAATGCATCTTGCATATCTGATCTCTTTTTCTGATTATCTCTTAAGGTACTGCTGCTATTGGATGGGATGGCCAAAATTGAGAAAGTGTTACCTGGCTTCTCACATGGAAGGTCTGGGGTTCGAACACAGGCCAAGTCAAATCAATGAAATACAAAATTGGTACTTATCACGACTTTGCCTGGTGCTTGGCATTAATAGAATAGGGCAAGGACTGGTTTGCTCAGTATCAGTACATGAATGTGTGGAATATTGAGTCATGGTGCTGGCCACAGCACCATAAAGTCACCATGAGTGAGCACTATCACAATTCGGTGAAAGTCTTGATATGACCTTAGATGTTGCTGGGGTGTAAAACCTTTTCTTAATATTTATTTTTAAAATAGCAAACAAGTTGCTGCCATCTCTTTTGAGATACATATATTTGATCTCTATAATCTACTTCACTTTCGTTTTGGGCAATATTTTATTATATAGGGTGAACTTTAGAAATATCTGAAGTGATAAGATGTCAAATTAAATTGCCTTGTGCGAATGCAGGATACAATCCGCCTCAGCAGTAACAGGCTTTAGTAGTCCTTACATGTAGCATTAAATGTTTAGTGAGTGTACCAGCATCTAAGTGAAATATGCAGGATCAAATCAAGGTGTTTTGATTTAGAAACGTTGATGCTTTCTACGGACTATATAGTTTAATTCCATGTGTTTGTGAATAGCCAGTACATGATTACCTGTCTTTGGTGTGTCCTGCCATATATGCAAATGATGGGTGATTTCCTCCAGCAACCCGCCCTCTGATGGCAGTGGCAAGAACTTGTGTTCTGAGTAGGACTTCAGAAGTAACGCATTGGATGGCACCCACAAACCACAGAAGCCAGCACAAAACTATAGCAAATCGTAATAAAAAGGTTTGTTTTATTTAATGACGCCTCTAGAGCACATTGATTTTTATCATTGGCGTTCTCTGTGGCAGAGCGGTTAGAGTGTTTGACTTTTTTCTGGGTCAGACTCCTAATCTGAGGGTTGGCGGTTCGATTCCCCGTGCCCCCAGCTCTGCCAATTTGGATTTCCACCGCTATGTATAACTTACAGCGTCATCAAAGGCCGGTTGCTCTCATCCTCTGTCTATGTGGTGTGGGAGGTTAAAAATCCCTTGGGTCGGTAAAAGTGTAGGCTTGGGCTTTCTATCGACCAGCAGTGGAGTGGGGAAGACCAGTCGTCTGTGACTGGGATATCCCCTGCTTAGGACAACTAATGTACAACAACAAAAAAAGAGAGACAAATAAGTGTTCACACTTCCTGTCTACCATTCGCTATATCGCTATATCGCTATTCGACCTCAAACATTCTGACATATTTCTTTGGAGGAAACCCGCTGCCACTACATAGGTTTCTCTTTCCGATAAGCAGCAATGGGTCTTTCATATGCACTTTGCCACAGACAGGACATCACATACCACAACCTATGATGAACCAGTTGTGGAAAATATAATAGAATTATTACCAAATATAATAACACATAATAAAAGGCAGGTTCTTTCACTTAATGCCAGCTTAATAAATACATTACTCAGCTGTTACTGTGAAGCAAGTTTCTCTCTCAACACCATTTGAGATCTGGTTTTACATTTAGAAAAGCCTACACTTAGATTTAGAATCAGAGTTTCTATGATGGTAAATTTTTCTGATGATAGTTCATGGTAAATACAGAGAATAGATAGAGTCCAACAGTCACTGTATGCAATTCTCTGAAGATAAGTTCTTGTTGATAGAATTAGCATTAAGTCTAGATAATTTTCAAAAAGAGATAAATGTAGATCTAGAGCTAGTTATGTCCGGAGTGTTAATTTGGTTTTTGAAGAAGATTTATACTGCATATCATGGATAAGTCTGAATAGACTTGTTTTCACCATTAGACAGTTTGTCGATAGAAAGCCCGAGCCTACACTTTTACCGACCCAAGGGATTTTTAACCTCCCACACCACATAGACATGGTATGAGAGCAACCGGCCTTTGATGACGCTGTAAGTTATACACAGCGGTGGAAATCCGAAGTGGCAGAGGTGGGGGCACGGGGAATCGAACCACCGACCTAGAAAAAAGTCAGACACTCTAACCACTCTGCCACAGAGAACACCACGGTTATTAATTGCTACTTATTTTTATATTTCCGATCAAGAAGCCAACACACATCACATACTAATGATAACTTACTTATTTTATTATATATTTTATTATGCATACACAAACTTGTGCTCTCTTCCAACCTTGACCCACAACTCCAGTTTAAACTGAGTGTGCATGCTCCACAGGAATCATATATCTGCCAGAACCCATTTTGTCTCATTGGACTGTTTCTCCGATCCGTGACCTGTGTGTTCTGCCACTGAGAGGCTAGCTGTTAAAGGGACCAGATATAGGTCGCTGAGACACTACCCGTACTCCGACAAATGTTCTCCAAGCATACGTTTGCCAGTTTTCAGTTTATGCAACTATATATGTGGGGGGAGAGTGCTGACATTGGTTGCTTCTGTTGTGTTTTATTTAGTCCAGCAGCACTGACACTTTTAGACAATCATATAGAGAAAAGAATGTTAGAAATTGCATCTAAAATGATAAATATAAAGTTCAAATGTTTATTCATCATAACCAGCTACTTTTTGTGTGAATAATTGATTAAATCATGTAGATTAATAGACTTTAAAAGTTGATTTGAGAGCTTTCTGTGGCTGCCATCTTGGTGGTTGCCATGGCTTCCCCTGTGTGTGGGGAATCCCACCTATGATGTCATTCATACATCACAGACCTCAAATCTCCTCCCAGATGTTCAGTGGCATGAACTGAACAAACTAAGCAAAGGTATATTTGGAGAGCTTTTGATGCTGGATTAGTTTGTATCTGGGTGAGTTATAGCCGGCGACTTTAAACCACTGAAATCATAGGAAGGGGAGGAGCAGATTAATCATTAGGCTGAGTAGAAATAAGCCTATGGGGCAGGAATGGAGGGTAATTCACAGTTCTTTCCAATGGAATCAGACGCGGCGACCGAATCGGTAGAGTGCAGGCTTCCCGTGCAGAAAGTCCCGGGCGAATCAAACCAATGACTTACAAAATTGATGCTTGTCGCTACCTTGCCTGGCACTCAGCATTATTGGGATAGGTCAGGGACTGGTTAGCTCAGTGTCAGGATAATGTGAATGTATGGGATATCGCGTTATGGTGCCGGCGGCCTCATCTCCCAGTGGGGCAGCACTATAAAAGTCACTATTAATGCACACTCTCACAAGTCGGTATCCATACTGACGACGATTGGGAGTGTTTGTAACCTTACAACGGTTACCGGTTACAGAACTGCAACATTGGGTAGAGAGGCTCCGATAAATTGGCCCAATCTGTGGTTGAAGACTTAACTTCAGTAGGGAGTGTTGTAGAAGCTGGGGACATCTTCACAATGTTGTAACGGTGAGGCATTAGGGCGGCAGCGAATCTCTTCGGTCCGGCGTGTAGTTGAGCTGTAGGTGTAGTGTAGTGTAGCACTTGAATCCGGTCAGCAGCAGGGGTTTGAGGAAGGCGGGCAAAGGTGGGAGCAGCGGTCGTTCCAGCAACAAGAACAAGACACAGAAATCGTAAAGGTGAAGGGCCCCACCCAAGAACACAACTACCCTGGTCAGGGGAAGAAGTGTGCCATAGACGTTGCTAGGATGTAAAGCTCCAACAAACAAAACAAATAAATCTTTCCAAAGGTACCAATACATGATACAACTACATGAATACAATTTTGTTTAGTCACGAGTAGACCTACTTATTATGTGTGATTCGGGAGGTGTGAAATGAGGCGTGATAAGTGTGGGAACAACTAGTGTCAAAACAACTAACTCTGAGCTTGTGAGCTTTTGTCTCTTTTTTCACTACTTAAGAGTGTGAGCTTTTGTCTTGTGAGCTTTTGTCTTGTGGGCTTTTGCCATGGAACCATATATATGTAGTCTATACATTTAAAAGAGTTTTATTTTTAATATAAAATTCAGACCAGCAATCTAATACAAAGATCTTGACAATTATTTTACTTAGATGGCCATTGCACTAGGCCTATAGGCTTTTGACATCCCTGGTCTCGGATGAAAAATTTGCATTCTGTCACATGGCTGTCACAAGCCGTGTTCACACGGGCAAAATGTGAGGCGAATCAGACAAATCGAATCAGGTGAGGCGAATTAGCGGACCGTTCACACGGGCAGTAGTTGGGCCGGAAATCGATATCTGCGCATGAGCAAGTCCAGTCTGACCAGCGCCAGTTTGGGTTCGTCGACGTCGGCCGAGAGAGTGTGGGTTCGACCTAGATATGTATTTAATGAATCGTATTGGTTTGGAACGGTCAAAACTTCTGCTGGGAGGTGAAACCCTAAACATAAATGATGAAAAAAATATCTGTGCATAGATAGCTGTTTCGTTAATTAAATTATATAATATGCGCTTTTGATCGACCGGAAAGTCAACAAACTAAGGTGTCGACTGCGCATGCGTGTGAGGTGCTTAATCCGCCTCAGTGCGTTCACACAGACAAAATAAATCGCCTCACAGAAATCGCCTCACGTAATCGACCTCCACAGGTGGTTTACAGTATCCGCATCACACAAATCGATTCAGGCATAATCAGGCGTAATCAGGCGTAATCCGACTCAGCCACCCATTCACATGGGAAATGTGCGTCGAACTAGGCAAGTCGATTTCTACGAATCGATTTACATTCCCTGTGTGAACACGGCTACAGTCATTATGTTAAAAACCACCCCTGGAACCCACCATATAATATGTTAGACATATAATATGTTCGATCTCTTACCTTCGTGGTAAGATCGACCACACGTCAGCCCTTATAGCCCCATCATGTGGTACACTCAATGACCCAGGTAAGTGTGTGCCATTATCTAGCCAGTAAACCGAAACACTACGCCTTTCTTCTCACCATGGCGTTCACATTACCAGCATGTCACCTGTCCACATCTCGCGAGAATAGCACTAGTTGTCACGTGAGTCGTCTGCGGAAACTGTGGCCGATGCGGGTGTTTTGGCGGTGTCTAAGAAACTGTGACTTTTGAAGGTATGTGATTGGTTGGCTTAAAGTTATATTAAAGGACAATTTTGTGTATCGTACTTAAATAATAAATGTGAATATTTAATAAGCTGCAAGAAATAAGTAGGCTACCATTTGTCCAATTTATTTGAAGAATAAAATGCGAAAACAGAGCCGTTTTTATGACATC
>CM059194.1:56288113-56425613 GCA_030323885.1 Branchipolynoe longqiensis | reverse complement strand
ATATCCGTGCAGCGAAGCATCCGTGTAAACCGCAAAAGTCTCCGTCTGGCTATGCAACATACGCTTCTCACCATTAAATTGGTCAACAAAATTCAACCACCAAGCTACTTCCTCCCGAAACGCGGCATTAATCCTATACTTATGATAAAGGATGTTTCAACGCTTTCACAGCACTGTGTATTCGCGCAGAAAAAGAGCGACCCCCCTTTACTACTACCGGACAGTGCGAAAGCCTGCCACCAAGATGTTTGAACTCCTTCCTCGTAGCCTTTTTCTTATTTTTAAAAATTGCAAGATGTTCTTTCAGCTTCAGAACTTTATCAACAGGAAGCTTAATCTTCAAGGCAATGGTATCTATTTCAATACCCAAATATCTGACAGTGGTAGCTGGCGTTAATAATTTTGGAAAACTTACATAAAAGCCTAGCCTGCGCAATATGGCCACTAATCGAAGCTGCTGCTTCAGACAATCTCCATAATCTTCTCCCAGCACTGTGAAGTCATCCAAGTAATTTACTAGCTTATCATTACCTTCTCTTACAGCACACCGATAAATAAAATCGGATACTTTGCTGAAGATATATCGACTTGAAGAGAGACCCATTGAAAGCCGATTGTCTAAAAAATAAGCATTTTTACCATCTATCTTCCAGACCAACCCTTGCTTTTGCCTGTCAGAAGGGTGAATACTTAATGCCCGATATGCATCCTTTATATCTACTACAGAGATGTAGTCACCCTGAATTAGCATTTCCAGCAACGTATCAACACTTTTGTATCTAAATTTACAGCAAGTGTCCGAGACATAATTATTAACCGAGCGCGTATATGGCTTACTGCAGTCTATTATAACACGATAACCCTCACCTGCGGATTTTGGGACACAAAATAAGTTATGAGAACAAATTGGCAAGATATTTGTGCGTGAAATGTAACCTTTCTTCAATTCCGCTTCCAATTTATTCACAATAAACATATGCGGGTCAATATTAGCTTTAGCATTATAAGTATTATAATAGGATGAACAAAAATCAGGATTTATTATTTTAAAACCAAATATGGAACCATGTAACACGTCGTCCCAATCAGGGTCAGTGTCGCCACGGAAAAACGATTCAACAAAAACCCTACACAGCTTGAACTGCACCGGCACCTGCACAATTCTATGCACACAGCTACAAATACCTTCAAAGCACGATTCAGTGACAATTATCCTGCACTCAACTCTTGTCTTAGAATGACTGTCAACAGCAGTTAGGACATAACCACTTGAACAACTATCTACAGTTAACCAAGGTGAGTTAATAGGCACCCAATCAGGCAAAGGAAAGCCTGACCTAGTGGCAGTAGAAGAAATAGTCATGGGATTCGGAATGCATGTGACAACTTCTAGCAGAGCGTTGGAGGCACACTCCTCCACATTCGTAACTAGCGAATTACTTCCAACATTTTTATTTAATTGGCAACTCTTGTGAATTTCAAAATAATTATCGACAGTATTATTTTTACTGAAGTCGTTATTAACGGAATTTAAATTATATTTAATTAACTTTCTCCTGCACCTTCAATCCCTGTGGCAACTGCTCCGTTTGTGGCTACGGCTGCCACAACGAGAGCACCAATGTCCAAAATCACAAGTCTTTTCGTCCCGCGTACAACCTTGTTCACTGTTGTGCGCAAAACATGGTCTCTTCCTGTCACGCGCGAATAACCGGCTCGACGCGTTAGAAGAACCACCAGCAGCATTAGTAGACTTCTTTGTGTCCTTAATGTTCTCAAATGCGTAGTGCCGCAATGCTAAATCACTGTTTCCGCTCGCAAACGCAGCAAAACCTTGTCTTTGTGCTAACTTATGCACCCCCGTGTCATAAGCAACATGAGCAGTGTTATTGAAGCTGTTGAACTTAGCTTTCGTACATAAATAACTTATGTGATTTATCATTGCGTGACAAGACGCAATGTCATTATAACTGCTAGCGTCTGCGAACCATGCACAATTAGCCTCACATTAGTTCATACGCATTTAGTTTTTTAGTTTGCTTTCTGTCGACTGTGTAATGCTTTAGAGCCCAGTTACGCTACCGCCTTCTTTCAGTACTTGGGGTTCGACTGCCTGAGCTGGATGAAGACGACCTCTGCCTACGGGTGCACCGGCGTGTGTGGCCAGACCTGCACCTCCCCCTGTCTTTTGATGTGATGTCCAGCTGCCGCAGTTCTTCCCCCAGCTCCTGACGCTGCAATAACGCTGCCACCCGCCGCTTCTTTTCCAACGCGTTAACCTTGTCCCTCAAGCCTCATTCGTCCTCCGACCCCGTGTCAGCCACTGCACCCCCCTGTCGACGCACGCACCTCCTTTTTCACTTCTGTTGCCATGTCGGTCATCTCAAGTAATGGGCGCGCGCGCGTAGCTCTCTTCGTTGCAGACCTACTAACAGGGCATAATTTGTTTACCGGCAACTTATGGTTCTGCCCACATTGGCCGCAATAATCTGTGATAGGCTGCATAGGCATAGGCATAGGAGTGCAGTGTCAACCCCCTGCTGTCAGAGCCGGCACAAGAAACCGTTGTTGTGCGCGGTGCATCAGGATTCCGAGCGAGCACAACTTGGCCGGCAACAGGCAGCTGTACATGCAGCGCCAAAGCTCCCCTGGGTTCAAACCCGGGAACTAGAATAGTGTCAACAATGGAAAAGTAGTATAGCTGGGGTTTGCTTGCCTTACAGCCACATACAGTTTGTATACGAGTTATATTTTATCACCAAACTAGCTCCATAGAGAAAGATGCAGTCCCTTTTTTTGTTGGGAGGGGGGGGGGGGTATCGAAGCTGTAGAAATGTGATAGCCAGTTTTGTTATTGCATTGATTGGGCCCTTCGCTGATTCTAGCAACATCAAATTCTTTCGCTTCTGGCATGGTATCTCCATATATCAACACTATGAAGCCACCATGAGCATGCACCACCACAACTGGGTACCCGTCATGTTATGACTTGGCGTATTCCTGGGATGTAAAACTTTTTATTCAAAATTAATAGGAATACAGAACAAGTTGGCACAAACATGGATGGATGCATGCAATATAATAATATAATGAATATGTTTTAAGACACAACTCTCAATAATGCTAAGACACTGGGTGCAGCTATGAAATGTGCTAGTTTCAGCTCATTTGAAACATAGAATACCAACTAAAAATATATATATATAATAAATTAAGATGTTAATCTTTTATCTAGCATTGCATTTACATCAATCTAATCAGCACATCTTATACCATCTGCATTTAGATTTAGACAAATCTGGGCACTCAGACTACTGTATGGGTAGGGTTAATCAGACATTGGTTATATATTTCTTCGAAACAAGCTTTTATTGACACATTTGACATATTAATATTTAGAACAAGAATTACTAATCAATGGTGATGTAAACATCAGGCATCAACCTGTAAAGTGACTGAAATTGCATGTTTCTTAGCTCAAAATGTTTAATAGATGAGATCACTGTTCCGACTGCGCATGCGCTGAAAATGACGTTGGAAGCAAAGCAAAGACGTATGGCCATTGAGTTAGCCAATACGCGTAGGGCAAACCTTCGATTTTATTCAAAATTAACAGAAATACATAACAATTTGGCATAAACATGTATGCACACATGCAATATAATGATCTGATGAATATACCTAACATAAAACTAGCCATAGTTAAACTGGGCAGTCAGATTTGTCTCAATCTAAATACACATGGCATAAGATGTGCTGATTATATTGATGTAAATGCAATGCTAGATAAAAGATTAACATCTTAATTTATTATATACATCTTTTTATTTGGTATTCTATGTTTCAAACGAGGGCTGAGATGAGCTGAAACTAGCACATTTCATAGCTGCGCTCAGTGTCTTCGCATTGGCCATGTGCTTCACGAGGGTTTATCTTCCACGCATCCCACAATGCGCCGCGCGGCTGGAATGGCGATGGAGTCTATAAAGTCATTGTCACACCATACTGGACTGAGTACCGGAGACCACCGGACAAAGAATTTTCTAGTCCGGTGCTCTTCGGTACACAAAATGTATCGAAATGGAGTGGAATTGGGTCCATAGGCGCCGGGCGACCAGACAAGTACCGTACATGCACCGGACACGTAATGGATGGGTACCGGACATGTAACAGACACCAACGGATGGGTACCGGACATACCGGACACATCAGTCCAGCAGAAGTTTTGAACACGTTCAAAACTTGTACCGGAGACCGCCGGACACCACCGGATGGTACTCGAACATCGCCGCGCAGTACCGGACAGTGTCCGGTTCCCCAGTCCGGCAAGGTCTGACAGGGCCTTTAGACATGTGCGGGTTTGTTTTTCTTATACGCATCCCACAATGGATGACTCAGTGGATGCATACTGGTCAAGCATTACGTATATCTTGGAGCCAGTGACAGTTGCTACAATCCACCACATCTGAAGAACTGTTTCGATTTATATTAAGTAAGAGCGGCTAACAGGTCCAAGGCCTATTATAGCTGTATCCTATTGATTTATCGAATGCACCACGCGGCTGGAATGACGATCTAGTATATTATTCACCTCAATACTTGATCCAGAGTCGGGGTTTAGTTCCTCGCATTCACGCATGGTGCACTGACACGGAACGACCATAGTGGCGACCTCTGTCGAAACAAAGACCAAGGAACCAGACTACTGATCCGTGGCGCCATCTAATTGCAAACAGCGGTAATTTTCATTTTTTTCAGTAATTTCGGTAGGGGGCGCCACAGAAAGAAAAACATATTGCGTTATTTTATTTCCGGAACCCTCACTAGAGACTCTGATTTGCTAGTTTGGTATTACTGACTACCAACGTTTCAAATTTCAATTCCTGGTCTGGCACTTTGTATTGCTTTTACCATTACTTATGCAACTCCTTCAGCCATCCTGTTTGACGCATCGATATGTTAGCTAAATATTAAAATAACAACCATCAAACAATATTGCTTTATTAATAATTATATGCAACTGTCTATTTATTCCCATGAAATGGTTGACATCACATCATAGCAATCCTAGTGCGAACATTTCAGGGAGCGGTGTACAAGACTTGTTATAAGGGCTTATCAGCAAACGTTCGCGCTAGTTTGTTTTTGTTTGCCTTTCTGGTAGCTTCTCTCTGAAATTAGAAAATATCATAACATTAGAAATAGAAGAATACATAACATGAAAAATAAGTGAACCACTCTACCAAACTACAAGGATGTGGAGTCGCGATTGAAAATTTACCATATGGAAAAGAGGTAGGTGTAGTTATTTAATGTTCCATAATTATTTTAAGTTTCTGCCATACTGTATTTTATAAATATATTAGGTTGATCGTTATAAATCTACTTCGTTTTCTAAGGTTAAATTTGGAGATATTTGCGGTAAAACATGACTAATAAATTGTTATATGCATGCTGAAATGCTACACATCATAGACTTCAGCAATAACATGCGTTTAAAAAAGAAATTAAATTGATTTTGTATACTTTTATTATATTTATACTTTGGCTGCCGTATCTGACTGATGGCTGATATGAGGTAGATACCAAATTAAAAGCAAAGTAAAGCATGTGTTATTTAATGATGCCTCTAGAGCACATTGATTTTTATCATCGGCTATTGGACGCTGAACATATGGTAATTCTGACATATTTCTTTTGGAGGAAACTAGATAAAAGATTCACCCGGTACTTGTAGTACACGGGTGAAGACCAGCCTTATATAAATACGGGCGAAAATAGCGTTAGTATGGAAGTGAGGCTCCAGTATGCGCTACCCATATTATGCATATAGGCAGAGTTGGTGAAATGGGAGAGAATACAAAAAGACAAGATGGCGGCTGCAGAACGCCGTCGATTTCACTTTTAAATCTTATTAAACTATATATTATATTATATTTTTCAACTCAAAGGTAGCGGGCTATCAATAAGACATATGTAAAGAATAATTGTTGCTTCTTAGATTGTAAAATTAGGCTCTCAATTCTTTGACCCGCATTTTCGCCAGCTTTTACATAAGGTTGGTTTGCACCCTACTGCAGCAGTACGGGGTGAATATTGTATCTAGGAGGAAACCTTCTGTCGCCAAATAAGCTACTCTTTCTGATAAGCAGCAAGGGGTCATTTATATGCACTTTCCCACATACAGGACAGCCAGTTATGGACCACTGGTTAGAACAGAAAATAACCCAAACTGCAAATGGATCCACTGAGAAGGATCGATCCGACGACTGACAGCTTCACAGGTGGAGACTCTACTGCCTGACCTACGTCCCACTCCGATACCAAATTAAATGCACAAGATGTTAAGGTGGGCGTAGAAGAAAGTTCTATAGTTTAACTCATTGTGTCCTAAAAAAAGACCTGTGTCTAGGTAGAAGTTTCGTTGTAAAATAGTTTACTAAAATCGTTCAAAGTAAGCCAGAGCTTTAATGTTCATATTAACCCTTCCATCAATTCAGCAGAACCCGAGAAGCTACAGGTCGGTAACAAGATTGAGTGACACCCAGCATTACTGTTCAACTATACTTTGCCTTACCTCTTTCACGAGACATTTCCACATTTTTCGGTCAATTTCATTACACGTGCCTAAGAATTTCTTGAATGGATTCTGTAAAAAAGAAAACAATCAACAGTTATTGTTATTACAAGATGAATCCTAATCCATCCTCGAGAAAATATCAGAATAGAATAAATTTGTGAGCAATACTCTGATCATAGCTTTGAGGATGTTACAGAAAAACGAGAACATGAAAGTGGATATAGTGCATCAGAGATGATTGAACGAACGCATATGTAGGCATAAATCAATCAAGGGACATTTTGTTTTTGGAAATTTTAATGAGCACCAATTTCTTCTGGATTTGGAAACCAATTAGTAATTGTTCAGTTTGTGTAGTAATTTACCGATGCCACTAAATATAGGGCACGCATTTTACTATTGTATCACGATGGATAACTTGCATCGCAACTTTACAAAGCAATCCCTAAACAAAAGGTTCACGTTAAGTTTGTAGCTGTTCTTCAAAGTCCCACCGCCGGTGGTTGTTGGTTATTTAGCAATCTTAGTTAAATTTATTTGTTGCACCATTAATATTTTCTTTAGAGCTGTAAAGGTTCTGATTCTCGTTTAATTGATTGGCACTCGCTTACTTAGGAAGACGTTACATTCCTTAAACCTGTTTGCGAGTCCATTTGTTTATAAATGCAACTTTACGGGTCCTTCACAAGTATCAACATTTTCACAAGTGTACAAAAGATACACTTTTTCACCTCTACCTCCACAAAGTGCAAAATGAAAATGTTTTAGTAGTCTGCACCGATTTCTAAGGGTAACAGTCACATAAGAGTGGATAGGCTGATTGCATCAGGAAGTCTAGGTAATGTAATTATCATCATGCTAGCTAGCCCTGGAATGGCAAGAAGTGTGGGTTCGAATCCTGCTTTATTTGACAGACATTGTTATAAGCCTTAAAAGCGTAGAGTGGGTCTTAACCCCCTCCTCTCCCCCAACATACAATGTATGCGCTTGTGAAAATTTTGATAATTGTGAAGTGCTCCTTAGTCTTTGGAAGGAGGCGAGTCAGGTGGTGGTGGTGGTTGTGGTGGGGAGGGGGGGGGGGGGAGTGGAGATCTTTGGAGGCATGAGGGTTGGCTCTGGATGGGTCATGGGAGCTCGTAGCGATGCAGGTGGACAGATGCATGGTGGTGGAAGTTTGTAACTAGAATTTTTATAAATAGAGGAGCTCCAGTATTGTAAATGTATTTAAATCTAAACTCTATATGCGCGAGTTACCTCTGTGTGGCACTTGTTATACTCTGCAATGAATATATTGCATTCTTCACAATGAAGGTGGGCAGACAGGTCAGGATGCATTTTCAGTAGCTTAGGCTGAAGCCAAAGTGCAGGGAAGCAATGATAGGTACCTACAAATAAAATTACGCACACCGTCATTAATTATATATTATTACAGATATGAATCAACTTTATTTTGTCCAATTATGTGCTCATTTCATTTACCCCGGCTTTCGCCACTTTTTCTAATGGTTTGTTCTTCACCCCTACTGTGAGAACAGTATGGTGTGAATCTTTTATCAAGGTTATAATGTACTCTACACATTGATACCAAATATACTGAATTTGGTAGGCTGATTGCCTGTTGTTATTCTGGTCCTAGAATAAATAACTTTTACTACGGACGGTTATGGTAATCTGTATCATTCTTGTATCTGAAACTTGTTGAGTCATGATTTGAAGCAGTTCATGGTTTGGACAGAGACCACAGATTGTGGGAGGTAGTTCCATCAATCCACAATCCTGTGGCTGAAGCTGTGTTTCCTCAAGTCTAGACGGCATCTCTTTAAAAAAAAAATAAAAAAACATTTTCTGGCTATGACAATGGGGCATGGTTGATGTTGGGAAGCTAAAGAAGATGGAGGGGTCAATGCGATCTATTACCTGCTTTGATTTTATACACCTGAATAATGTTTCCTCGCATACCATCTCTCAACTTTGATAGTTGAGAGATTTTTTTTTTTGAATGCTGTGTTTATACTGTCCATTCACACTATTCACGCGTGACCTAATTCGACATCAGAACGAGGCTGAGTACGCGTCGGGTATTGGAAATTGCCATAAGACACTGATGTGTGCCAATGTGTATGAACTACTATAGAAATTAAAGGAATAAAATTTGAAGATATTAACTTTTGAAACTATCATATTCATTTTTGCATACCTTTTTTCTATTTATTGGTCAATTTTCATGAAGATTGAGGGACGATCAGATGCATTTCAGTAGGCAATGTCAACAAAGTCGCTCACCTTGGCTGCCAATCTTTTCTTAAATTCAAAATTGCATCACTTTCTTAATATAGATATATTAACAAAAATATTTTAACACTTTTATTAATTTGTAATTACTAAGACTAGTTGTTTAACTGTGTTACACAGATAACTACACTGACAGTGCTGCATGGTACATGATACCGCCATAACTATGCAGACTTGAAGTTGACAGACACATTGTAGTTAAAGAATGCACGGGTCACCCAATCTTCGTGAAAATTGGCCAATAGATAGAAAACAGGTATGCAAAGATGAATATGGTAGTTTAAAAAATGAATACCTTCAAATTTGAGTGATTTTTTTCCAGAGGTTTTGGTAGACAAAAAAGTATTTGCATGACTTTTCATACAGCGGTGCTTCACAGACGCGTAGTGGCCTCGGCCTGGTTTCAACATGGCCACAGTGTGAATAGTGTCAATAGCATGTAAGCTCGAGTGCTCGGGCTTGTTTTCAATGCTGGCCAGTTGTAGTAGCGGTTTAATCTTATCACACAGTATGAGGTCATAAGATGTTTTTGTTTCTCACACAGTAGCAGGTACATGGTGATTATTTTGTAACTCTAGATGTTTGAGCTTGTTTTGTGTTGGGGTTGGCTATCCAAGGTCGATCCGAAATAGGGAAGGACTGCTAGGTAGCTGTTAGGCATGTTCTTGGCTCGTAGATGTTTGAGCTTGTTGGTTTTGGCTATCCAAGGTCGATCAGAAATAGCAAAGGACCGTTAGATAGCCAATGGTTTTAGTTCTAAGTGTAGGTGTTATTGGTTTTATTTTCTGATCACCCTTGTAGTGGGTGTGAATAGTATAATATTTTGTTGTTGTTTTACTACTACTTATGAAATAGCCTACTGTACATCAATAGGCTTGTACATGTATAGTTTGTAGCTGTTCGTTATCTACTGAGGGTGGTCCAGATTACCCCCTTGGGGCAGCCCAGTTTGTGGGCCGTGACCTTCTGGGGTTTTGACCCAGGGTGTTTTCAGGGTCTCGCTTTTTTTGCATATATATAGTGTTGTATGTTTTCAGATCGGGAGTCTCTGTTTTTTATGGTTTTGTGGTCGTTTGTTATCTACTGAGGGGGGTCTGTTTGTGGGCCGTGACCTATCACATGCCCATCTGGGGTTCTGGCCCTAGGGTGTCATCAGCGACCTCCCTTTTTTACATAGATATTTTTTGTATGTCTTTAGATCAGGGATAATGAATCCATATTTGTACGACTCTCAAAGAAGCTAAAACCAACATTGTGTACTGAGTACAGAACACTAAGCCTGATGAGTCATATGTTGAAGATGATCCTGAAAATAATTTTACTGAGAAACAGACAGAAAATTGAAGAACAAATCAGTAACGTACAAAGTGGGTTTATATCTGGAAGAGGTACACGTGAAGGGATTTTCAATATGAGAATGATTTGTGAACGTTATTGTGAAGTGAACCAGGATGTTTATGCCTGCTTTATTGACTATGAGAAGGCCTTCGACCGAGTCAATCATGAACTGTTAATCAAATGTTTACAAGATATTGGTGTCAATGGCAAAGACATTAAACTAATTGTGAACTTATACTGGACACAACATGCATTTATAAAAATGGAGCAGGGCCTATCGGATGAAGTTATGATTAAACGAGGAGTTTGACAGGGGTGTGTATTGTCACCATGTCTATTTAACCTGTACACAGAGATGATTTTCAGACACATTGAAGATTGCAAGGGAGTGACAATAGGTGGCATGAACGTCAACAATCTTAGATATGCCGATGACAGTGTAATACTAGCAGACAGTGAGAAAAACCTACAAGATATAGTGAATAGAATCAATAAAGCTGGAATACTATTCAACATGAAGATGAATGCCAGGAAGACCAAAACAATGGTTATAAGTAAAAAGACAGATAAACCAAATGTCAATATAACCATAGATGGCACAAACATAGAACAAGTATCCGAATTCATATATCTCGGACAAAAGATTACAAATGATGGGAGATGTGAGGAAGAAATTAAAAGAAGGATAACAATAGCCCGAACAACATTCTCCAAAATGTATAGAGTGTTAACATCAAGTAAGATATTAATACAAACAAGGAAGCGTATTCTTCAGTGTTATGTGTGGTCTACTCTAATGTATGGGGCAGAGACATGGACAATCTCTAAGAAAATGTACAAACGTTTAGCAGCATTTGAGATGTGGACTTATCGAAGGATGATGAAAATATCATGGACAAAGAAGATCACCAACAAAGAAGTTCTCAGAAAAATTAAAAATAAGAAAAGCTTGTTTGCCACTATACAGACAAAGAAACTTATTTATTTTGGCCACATCATTCGTCAGAGTTCAATATACCGTACATTGTTGGAAGGGAAGGTGAATGGCAGCAGAGGGAGAGGGAGACCAAGAACATCATGGTTTACAAATATTTCACAGTGGACAGGCTTGAATTATTCAGTCTATCAGAACAGCACACCATCGGGACAAGTGGAGAACCATTGCATCCAACCCTCGACTAGAGGACGGAACTATTGATTGATTGAGATCAGGGATCTGCCTTTCTTTTACTGGTTGGGCATTCCAAGCCTTAGCAGCCATTTCTAATGTACTTCTTTCACGGGCCTTTATGCGGTTCCTTGTTTGTTTGATTAGTGGTGCATTGTTTATTCGTGTATCTCTGGTTGGTTGCTTTTTGTATTTCCTATTGCGACTGTACCCAAATGTGAGTGTTTTGAGGTGTACTAGTCGTCTATTTTTTTTAATAGCAATTTTGCTTTGGTTTGCATGTGCAGGTCATAGGTGGGGTGCATTCTGTCCACCCTGAGACATATTTTTAATGCTGGATTTGTAGGATTTGCGGTGGATTAGTTTGATAGATATTTCACTTTTTCTGTATGAAGATTGCTCATAGCCATTGAGTTTGCAGTGTGACAGTGTGTTATTATTGTGGTTACTATCGCCGCAATGGCCGCACTTCCGCTTAGCGTGACGTCGGTGCATACCCTATATAGGGTATGCACTCACGTCACGCAAACCGGAAGCGCGGCCATTATGGCGATAGTAACCACAATAATAACACACTGTCACACTGCAAACTCAATGGCTATGAGCAATCTTCATACAGAAAAAGTGAAATATCTATAAAACTAACCCACCTAGAAACAAATCGGTTGGTACACATATAGAAAACATGTTTACCAATAAGACTATATTAAATTTTTAAGGTTAGGGTTCTGGATTTCTATAAATTTTGAATAAAATCGACGTTTTGCACTGCGCGTACCGGCAAACTGCCCGCGAAGGGTAAAATACGGCAATGCTATGTCTATGTGGAGCATTTATTTTTGTAAAATAAATTTAAAAGCTTTCATTGGATCGATTAAAAATATCTTAATGCGCGATTGAAGAGGAAGATCTGAAGTATTTAATGTAACCTAAGAGCAATTTACGCTGAAAGTATTAAAAACAAGAGATAATAGTGAAAGTTGGGATATTCTGAGTGTCAGTGCCAGTGCATTGTCAATGGCCGTGAGCAATCTTCATACAGAAAAAGTGAAATATCTCTAAAACTACACCACTTAGAAACAAACTGCTTGGTACACATATAGAAAACATATTCAACGAATAGATTATATAAAATTTATAAGGTTAGGGTTCCGGAATTCTATTAATTTTGAATGAAATACACATTTTCCACTGCGCGTACAGCCAAACTCTATGGGATGTTTACTGGTTGATATCGCCACAATGGCCGCGCATCCGGTTCGTGTCGTCACGTGAATACCCTATATATAGTTAGGTATGCGAATAACACGGCGATTTCACGGGACTCGCTCGTTCCACGGGCTTGCGCGGAGCACTGCGCGGTGTGCAATAGGCTCTCATGGTACTTCTCTCTTGCAACCTTTATTTTAGGACTACCAGGAATTCAACCATATGGATGATTTAGTTCACATTTTGCTCTACTGCTACATCCAAAAATATTTGCTGTCCGATTTATAGAAGTGACAAAAAATCTTTATTCAAATTTATGTCTGTTTAAATCACTGGAATTCTACCTGAAGGTGAGTTTTACTAATTTTGAAATTAGTTTATTTGGTTTCTTTATATACTTCTCTATCTTAGGATGAAATTTGGTGTTAATGTGAGGACGGGAACAGTGCTTTTGAGGGCCCCTAAAAAGGTGTGTCTGTCAGTAGGTACGCGAATAACACGGCGCTTTCACAGGACTCCCTTGTTCCACGGAGCACTGCGGTGCGATGGGTCACAAAATTCAAGTGCTTTTCCATTGAAACAATGGAACCAAATTAACCATAAAAAACGCGTTAGAAAGTGTCACAACTTCCTTGATAATTGTCACAGGATGATGGTTTAGATATCATTAGAAAGGACTTTACAATACCTCTGTAATGATGTATTTTATGTTGGAATCTGTTAAGTTTGAATTTTTTTGTCACATACCTAATATAGTTGAAGTCTGGTGTCACACTCCCATATCATATGGATAAAAGATTCACCCCGTACTGCAGTAGCCTAAACAAAGTCAGAAATGAATATTTTATCCAACTGCCAGCCAGTGTGGCAGTGACATTGAGTACTTGAGTTGAGCAATACAAATTGAATACAATACAAATTGAATATATATATCGGAATTGAATATCAATATGCGTCAAATTGAAAAGCAAACCCTTTTAAAACATCAAACACGAAGTTAGTACGGTGCATAAAAGTGGCACAATTTTCTATTCTTTCTAATGATAAAATGTAGAAACATAGATATACGCACAGGTTTCTGGGCAGCGTAATTGTTTACAAATGTTCTGACTTGACTTATAAAGGACTGTTTTCGTAATTTGTCAGCACACTGCCGGTTCCAGTTCCGGTTCAGCACGTCAATGGTGTATGCCTGAAGAATGTGCCGATGTTATAGATGCCAACGGTTCAGTACGCAGGGCTATAATGGATGCCTTGAATGGGGACCTTTCATGAGCCATTTCTCTCACTATACACTTGGTGGCAGCACCCGTTCCTAGTCCAAGTCGGCGTGTGTGTGTGTGGGGGGGGGGGGGGGGTTAGGAATATGTGTGGTGGGGTGTAGGTGTGTGGGTGGGGGTGTGGTGGGGGTGTAGGTGTAGGTGTGTGGGTGAGGGTTGTGGGGGTGTAGGTGTGTGGTGGTGATGTAGGCACATGTGTGCGGTGGGGTGTAGGTGTGTGGTGGGGGTGTAGGTGTGTGTGAGGGTTTAGGGGTGTGGTGGGGGTGTAGGTGTGTGGTGGGGCTTAGGGATGTGGTGGGGGTGTAGGTTTGTAGTGAGGGTGATTGTGTGGTGGGAGTTTAGGGATGTGGTGAGGGTGTGTGTGGTGGTGTAGGTGTGGTGTGTGTGTGGTGGGGGTGTAGGTGTGTGGTGGGGGTGTAGGTGTATGGTGGGGGTTTAGGTGTGTGGTGGGGGTGTAAGGGGTACTGGGGTATAGGTGTGTGTGGTGGGGTGTAGGGGGTATAGGTGTGTTTGGTGGGGGTTTAGGGATGTGGTGGGGGTGTAGGTGGGGGGGGGAGGGTTTAGGGATGCTAAAGATTGTGAGGTGCCTCTCTGCAAGACACCATTACACCTCCACCACAAACCACCTACACCCCCAGCACACACACCGTCAACCCCCACCACATACACCTACACCCCCCCACCACATCCCTAAGCTCCCACCACACCGCTACACCCCACCACACCCAGCCCACCGTACCCACTCAGCACACACCCCTACCCCCCACCACACACCCCTAAATCCCCATACAGCCCCAACATACGCACCAAAATCCTCACCACACACCTACACCTCCACAAGACACCCACCACACAAACATACGCCCCCGCCACACACCCACCATACACACCTACAACCCAACCACACCCACCTCACCATACCCACTCACCACACACCCCTACACCCCCACCACACACCCCTAAATCCCCATACACCCCCACCACAAAAGGCCAAAATCCTCCCCACATCCCTACACCTCCACAACACATTGGACCGGCATGGTGCGCCATCTGACGAGAGAGCCATGCAAAATGAAATCTCATTGTTTCCGCTGTTCATTTGAAAGTAACTTACGTTCTCCTAAATATTTACTAGCTAGCGACAGCGATTTAAATATATATTTATTAACATGCCATATCAAAAACTATAAAGCAAATATATTAGCTGTATCTTTGATTTTCTATAAGAATTGAAACTCCAAAATATACCATAAACTAAAACGTTCAAAGCTACAGCAATTGGCCGAATTTTGAGCTTTCCAGATCAGAACAATTAGAGTTATTTTACCTCTGTACCTGTCAGGTTACTCATATAATCTGAGAACTCGAAGAGATATACTCTAGTTCCGACGACTTGTCGTTTAAAGGGGCGAGCTATACCTCCTTGGGAAACAAACAAACTCGGAATAGTTCTAATTTGTGCCACATGGTGGTGCATGCTAGGACTGAACTTTTCCACTTGGTGGTGTAGAGTGACCTAGATTGGTTATGTGACAGCTGTTGTGGAAATGGTTGGGTGAGTGGAGAGAAGGGAGGGTAAAACTGAAGTATTTTTCTATTTTCTTTAGAGTAGTTCAAACAGGAAATATATTTGCTTTAATGTAAAATATATGTTAGTACTTACATTGCATAATTCAATGAGAAACATATATAGATGAAAAACGTTTTTGTTGTTGTTGAATGTAAAAAGGTTTTGGACTGTATGGGGTTTGAACCCACAATACAAAACAACTTCAGATTACAAGTTCAACACCCTAACCACAAAGCCACAGATACCACACATTATTACTTGTCTCAGTTCAGGCTATTTGTGTATAGGACATCATATATACAAGGTGTGTGTGTATGTGTGTGTGTGCATGCATGCACATGCGTATGTATGTATGTATGTATGTATATATGTATGTATGTATGTATGTAAATGTATGTTTTGCATGCATCCGTTTGAAATTTGTCATTTACACTGTATATAAAAGGAAAAACAATTTTGTTATTGAATGTAAAAAGGAGTGAACCATATGGAGTGAGATATGTGCATTTGAAAGTTGTTGAGTTCCAGATCTTTTGTATTACTATTAACTAATGCAGCAGCCATTCCATGCTGGCCACTTCAGCCGGGCCTGGGCATTAATAGTTCGAGCAGATCAGCTGGTTATACCTCACCCAGATACAAACGAATCCAGCATTAAAAACTCTACAAACATACCTTGCTTAGTTTGTTCTGTTCATGCCACTGAACATGTGGGAGGAGAGTTGAAATCTGTGATGTATGAATGACATCATAAATGGGATTCCCTCATCACATAACCTAGAGGGGTTCCCCACACACAGGGGAAGCCATGGCAACCACCAAGATGGCAGCCATAGAAAGCTCTCAATTCAACTTTTAAAGTCTATTAATCTACATGATTTAATCAATTATTCACACAAAAAGTAGCTGGTTATGATAAATAAACATTTGAACTTTATATTTATCATTTTAGATTGCAATTTCTAAAAAGAAATTCTCTATATGGTTGTCTAAAGCTGTATTCACACGGGCAAGTTAAATCTATTCCTATAAATCGACTTCCCTAGTTCGACTCACATGTGCCGTGTGAATGCGTTGCTGAGGCGTTTTAGGGCTGAATCGATTCATATAAATCGTTTAATGTAAAACGCTTCGCTAGGTGGTCTACAGGAACCGATCTATGCTGAAACGTTTTATTTATGACATCACACGCATGCGCAGTCGAGGGAAACGTAACAGTCAAGACCTGAGTGTGTTGACTTTCCGGTAAATTTGCTTTATGAACCTGCTAGAGGTGCACATATATTTTTTTCATCATTTATTTTTATGGTTTCACTGCCCAGCAGAAGTTTTGACCATTCCAAACCAATACGATTCAGTATATACATATCTAGGTCGAACTCACTCTCTCGTGGTGACATTGCCTAATCGAAAACTGGCGCTGGTCAGGCTGGACTTGCTCATGCGAAGATATCCACTTCCGCCTTAAACCGATTCAAAGCACTGCCCGTGTGAATGCGAAACACTTTCAAACTCGGTCCGTGTGAATGCGCATCTAAATCGATTCATATGATTCGCCTTGTCTAGATCGCTTTACATTTTGCCCGTGTGAATACAGCTAAAAAGTGTCAGTGCTGCTGGACTAAATAAAAGTTAAAACACAACAGAAGCAACCAATGTCAGCACTCTTCCCCCACATATGTAGTTGCACAAACTGAAAAGTGGCAAACATATGCTTGGAGAGCATTTGTCGGAGTAGGGGTAGCGTCTCAGCGATCTATATCTGGTCCATTTAATCGATGTAAAGACATCCCCCAGCTTCTACAACCGTCCCACCAGAAAATTATTCTTCAACCAAAGATTGGGCCGATTTATCGGTGCCTCTCTATAATGTTGCAGTTCTGCAACCGGTAACCGTCGTAAGGTTATACCCCAGTCACACGAGGCCTGCGTTCGCTAACGATCGATTCGCGATGTCAAAACTTCCTCCTTGCGCCCTCCCTACGCCCTGATTGAGTGCTGTCGCCGCGAGGACGCCAACCTCCCGCCGTCCATTTCGGGAATTTTGGACGCAAGGAGGTTGCTGCTGCTGCACGTGCAACCTCCTTACGCCCTGTTCCGGCGGCGCCATTCAAAATGGTTGGCGCCCTGGAGCCGCCCTGGCGCCGCCCTGGGTTGGTATTAACACATGCGATGCTGCAGTCACCGTGTGGTCTGCGCCGACATGGCGCAGACATAGCGCCTAAAATGTATTTGAATCAATATATCGAATGGAAAGCTGGGTGGTTGGCGTCCTTTTAGGCGTAGGGAGGTTGGCGGCGAACGCTGCCTCCCGTGTGACTGGGGTATTACACACACCCCAGTATCTATCTAGTTCTATGTGAGAGGTAATCACTATTTCTCACTATCCCTCATACCCTTCGCTAATGGCACTATATGACGGCACAGTTTTGCACCTATGGCCCAGTCCGTGTCACAGGCGTGTTATCCATCGGTTTATTTGATTTGTTCCTCGAATAACAATAACAAACGTGACAGTGTACACGTGCGGGACCAGACGGGATTGCCGAATGAGTTAGAGCGTCCGTCTCCCGTGCTGGTAGATCGTGGGGTCGAGCCTTGGTCGAGTCAAACCAATGACTTAAAAATTGGCGCTCGGCATTATTAGGACAGGGCAAGGACTAGATAAAAGATTCACCCGGTACTTGTAGTATTTACACTACGTTGTCCTTCACCCGTGTACTACAACTACCGGATGAATCTTTTATCTATAATCTAGGCAAGGACTGGTGCGCTCAGTGTCAGAATAATGTGACTGAGTGGGAGACCAGGTCATGGACTGGTGCCGGCGGCCTGGTTTCCCAGTGGGACAGCACTATAAAGTCGCCATGAGTGCGCACTGTCACAAGTCGGTACCCGTCCTGATATGACCTTAGATGTTGCGAGGACGTAAAACAACAACCAACAAACAAACGTACACGTGCGAGTGTGTGTGTTAGCTTGGTACCCCGCCACGAACAAGCCGTCCTTATAGGCCTGTCACACTACGACATAACGAGCTAACGTGAGTCGACGTAGGTGAATTTTGGTCATTACGTTCAGGTACGCCGGGTTACATCATGATTACATTAGGCCGACGTCGAGTTATGCCGAGATACATCAGGTTACGTAGAGCTACGCCAGCGCGTGTCAAGATTTTGGACATCTTCAAAACTTTTGACGTAGCTCGACGTAAGACAATGTGTGGCCTATATGTTAACATACGCTATGTATACGTTAGACAGATGTTGAGTACGCTAGACAAACGTTACACATACTTATACATACGTTGAACTATGTCAGGCGTAATTAAAGCCGGCAGAAACGTTCAGTCCGCGTATCGACAACGTAGTGAAAATGTATGCATAATGTATGTGTAACATATGTCTAACGTACGTCTGCCGTTTCTCCACCATAAATGCATTCTTCTGGCGATCGAATAACGTATATAATGTTCACCAGCATTCTGCAAGCCTTCCGTGAGCGTTTTTAAAATGTTCTCATGCGTTACCATGAATGGATCGTTGGATCGACGTTTTGCGGACGTCCACTACGTTGCACTGACGTCCAACTTGGCCCTGAAATGCCGAGAATTTCTACCTATCTCGACGTAAATAAGTGATTTCTACGTTCCACACTCGCTGGCCAGTTACGTCGTAGTGTGAGAGGGCCATTAGGCTTGGCGTAAAGGCTTACGTCATCGGGACCAGTGTAGGTGTTCCTCCGCGCGGGTGCTACTCTGCCATGGAGCATTTCAGGTGTAAAGCCCATTTACGGTTATATTGTGCAATAACTATATACCAGCTTATCACTTTGAAAGTTTTATTTGAATTATGTATATTTAAGGAATGTACATATCGATTTAAAAAAATAGATGCCGCTATTATAGGCTTAATAAATTGATGGCCTATGGGCTTAATGCCTTGACGACCAACCGTCGCGGAATAGCGCATGCCGCATAGAGGAATAACTACATTGTGTAATATATGCATAAAGGCATCCAGGCATGTGTGGAGAACAAAGGATATGCTAATGAGATGACATCATAGACAAAGCGTGCCGGCAGTTCAGTGCCCTGGACGGTGAATAAAAGCATTCAGTATCCAGAAGTCAAAGTGTTCAGACGTACTTTTACATGGTGTCAGATGATGAAGAATGCCGCCCGCTAATACACTGCCGAGTCTCAGGCCGCCAGGACAGCTCATCGTCTGCAACAACGCATGATCGAACTGGAAGACATGGATCAGAGCATATGATATATTGTTGCAGCTTTATGAGAACTGACCATATATGCCACTGCTGCAGGTGTCGTAACGAAGACAGAACGAGTGCAATGCTGTATTTTTCTTCATGTCACCGGTGAGGAAGCGCAAAAGGTTTTTGCCAATATGTCCATCGCGCTCGCTGAACGAGAGAAGATCGGACCATTCACCGACGCATTTCAGGCATATTGTACCGGTAAAAGCAACTGAATAATAACACTCTACCGTTTTAATTCTCATAACCAGGCTACAGAGAACATGTCCATGTATATTACTGCATTAAGGGACCGAGTCAAAGACTGCGAGTATGGACAGGTGGAGGAGTCGCTGTTGCACGATCGGTTAGTGGCTGGCGTGAAGAACACAAATCTGAGGAACAAAATGCTACAGACAGCTGATCTAACGTTGGAAAAATGCATAAACATGTGTGAGCTCAGTGAGTTCAGTTCTGATCAGAACAAAAAATCAGACGTTGAAGTCAAGGAAGTCGATTTTCTAAATAGATATGCGACTGCACGTAACGCTGCACCAGTGGTTCATCCGTCTGGGCCGCCATCTTGGAAATCGCCATCTTGGAAGGCTGGCGGCGCCGGTGCAGGTGAGTTCAAGATCCACTGTCAGAACTGTGGCTACGAACACCGCCGGGGAGTCTGCCCAGCGAAAGGCAAAGCTTGCATTGCTTGTAAGAAGATTGGGCACTTCGGAAAGGTCTGCCGGAGCAGACTGGGCAGAGTCAACGAATTGACCGTCGAAGAGGCCGACCCTCACAACGATGAGCAAGACCCGGATCCGGCGGAAGTCAGTGTGTTGACAACGGATCTGTTTGTTGGTGCCGTTGACCGCGGCACAGGACGCGATGACGAGCTCTGGTATGCGACCGTCCGAGTGAACAGTCATCCAGTCAAGTTCTAGCTCGACACTGGTTCAGAGGCGAACGTTCTGTCAAGGAACATCTTCGACAGAGTGGCTGTTCGCTTTTGACTTTTTCGGGGCATCGGATCACCCCAGACAGTGAGGCGGTAATCGGGATCGACAGCAGAGACTTCACGTTCCAAGTGGTGCGGAACTGTCAACCGATTCTGAGTAAGCAGGCTTGTGTTGTGTTGAACTTGTTGGCGTGTGTCGACGATGTGCATTCCGATGTGAAGACGAACATTTCCACACTGTGCGACGACCACAGTTCACAAGCCGAACATCTGGTAAGCGCATACAAAGACGTTTTTCAAGGTTTGGGTCTCATAAACTCAAGTGATATCATTCATGTTGATAAATCTGTACAACCTGTTGTCGACCCGCCGAGGAGGATCCCGTATGCAATTCATGACAAAGTTCACAACGAGCTTAAGCATACGGTGGAAATGGGTGTTATTGTTGAGTAAGATTAGCCCACTGAATGGGTTAATTCTGTAACTATCGTAAAAAAACTAATAAAATAAGGATCTGTCTGGATCCGACTAAGTTGAACAAAGCTATCAAGAGAGGGCCATTTCTGACCAAAACCATTGACAAAATTAGAGCTAAGACAGCTAAGGCAAAATATTTCTCAGTGGTGAATGCCATGACAAAGTATTGGCAGATCGAATTAGACTATGAAAGTTCATTGTTGTGCACATTTAACACTCCGTGGGGCCGGTACAGGTACACCCGTCTGCCTTTTGGCATCAAAACAGCTGGTGACATTTTTATTCAGGAGACGCACCGTGTCATGGGCGATCTACCCGATATCATGGATGACATTTTGGTATTTGGGTCAACCGTGGAGGAGCACAAAGACAGGCTCAGAGCAGTGTTGGACCGAGCTAGGTCGGTAAATCTCAAGTTAAACGGTACAAGTGTCCGGTACAAGTTTTGAACATGCACAAAACTTCTACCGGACTGACGTGTCCGGTTTGTCCGGTACATGTCCGGTACCCATCCGTTGATGTCCGATTTGTCCGTTTTGTCCGTTACATGTCTGGTACCCATCCGTTATGTGTCCGGTTCTCATCCAGTTCTCGTCCAGTACATGTAAGGTACTTGTCCGGTCGCCCGGCAGCAATTGACCCAATTCCGCTCCATTTCGATACATTTTGTGTACCGGAGAGCACCGGACTAGACAATTCTTTGTCCGGTGGTCTTCGGTACTCAGTCCAGTACGGTGTGACCGGCTCTTAAGATCTGCTTGTTTGTGGCTGGGGACCAAGATAGTGTGTGTGTGTGTGTGCACAAATTACGTCACGGTCGTTATGTACCTTTAAAAATGATCACAGGCCCCTATATTCTAAATCATCGCCCGCTTTCTTCGACAAACTGGTGGCCGAGTGACCACTTCCCATGTGGGATCGATTAATTTAAACCAAAGCCCTTCCTAGCACCTTCATATATATAGCAGTGTTCGACCGAGCTAGGTCGGTAAATCTCAAGTTAAACGGTACAAGTGTCCGGTACAACTTTTGAACATGCACAAAACTTCTACCGGACTGACGTGTCCGGTACCCATCCGTTGGTGTCCGGTTTGTCCGTTTTAGGGCGTCTCCAGTGACTGCGTCTAGCCCGAGAAAAGTGATTGTGGGCAACTTAATTTTCAGATATACCAGATTCGCACCGAATAAGTACATAAATTGATTAATGACGAATATGTGAATTGAATATACAATGGAATTGTGCTAGGAAATATTTTATATTAGATCAAATATCACTTCCTGTATGTAGGCATGTCCTCCAGTTCCTCATACCCCAGAAACTGGTCATATATCCTGACCTTTCCAGTAAATCCACATCCATCTGTAATAATAATAAAAACTTGTTTTAATTTGTAAAAGCTACTCACTGATTATCTCTCACCTCTATTAGTAATAGTTTTGATATCTATGCGTTTCCACCAACATTTAAAAAAAATCATATTACAATATAGGCCTACTCGAATTAACCTGAAAGAAAGCAATTACACAGCTATTTTTGTTGGTTTATTTTTTATTTCAAAACCAAATGAATCAACAGAACCTGAAGTAAAAAGCGTTTTACATTGAAATTAATTTGATTGTTAGTTTTTAACCATGAAATTACTAACTAATTGTGGCATTTGATTTTTCATAAAGTACCCGGTACTCTTAACAATAAATATCCAGATTGTATTAATCACATTGAGTATAATATACGTGAACTCGCACGTGTCTACTTTTGTGCAAGGAAAGTACTAACATAATTAAATATTGTCTAACACTTTACAATTCAATACCTTATCAAATACTGACTTTTTCTTAATGTGGATTATCTTTCGTAAACAAAATACCCATCCAGTATTAAATTCTTATTACACACCCTTGGAGAAGCTGAATCAATTATTTCACAATCTGTTTATAAACAGGAGGAACGATCTATTTGTGTGGTTTTCCGAGATGCTTTGAGAAAAATATATAACATTTCTAGAATAAAATGTATATATATATAGTATTCTTTCTTTAAAAAAAAAATCCCTTTTATATTGAGTCATTTTGACCATAATATTCCACAATGCTGAAACGACAGTATATGGAATACATCTAGTAGAATTCTAAAACTATACATCTATCTAGATGACTAACAAAATAAGTCAACATGACTACAGCGTAACAATCTCAGTTATAGGCCTACCGCTGGGAATGTAGCACTTTTGTTGTAAAGCTTATTGTTTTAAACTAGGAATCACAAATTTGTTAGTCACAAAATAATACCAAATTCAATACCAATTTGTTTCAGACTGGCGGGGAGCGCAATCCTTGGTACGGTACCAGGAGCGACTTTCGGGAATGGTAGTATTCTTTAGATAAATAACCCAGTTCCCATGGTTACCAAACTGCTACATGCCTTTGATAACATTGGCTATAGTGATGCAATAATGAGGCTGGGATGTAATGGCTTTGCAATATACAATCATTGAATTGTATGGAAATGATATTTCCGAAACTTACTGTCGGCTAAATCCTTTACAGAGATGAAAGTGACCGCTGACCAACAATTCTTTTTTTTCCTTTTTTAAGTGAGAAAAATACCCGAGAGGAAACAAGTCGGAAATGTGAGGTCTAGTAAATTTCCCACAAATCTCCGGTAGTGTTAAACCGTTGGTTATTTTTCGTGGAAAATCCTGAAAATGATCTTTGATATCGGCACTTAGGGTTGGTTCTAAAGAAGTGAGCCATATCACTCACCATACAAGCAAAATTATCAACAGATAAGGCGGATTGAGAGGAGGTAAATAATTCACTCATTCTGAAACTAAACAAAGGCAGCAGGTTAATAATGACCACTATTTAAAATGATTTCTATTTTAAATTTGTTTTAAATTATGAGTATCAATTTAGGCCCACCCAACTCAGCCATTCCATAAAGCTGTACAGTCCAATGGTTTTGAATTTCTGTATTTTTTCTGAGATAAATATATTAGATCGATCACTAGTATCTATTATACATTAGTTCAAAGTTACTTTTATTTTAAATGGTAAACTTTGGAGATATTTTGAGTGCAAACATGGAAAATTAGTTTTGGCAAGCTTGCCAAAACTGACACCAAATAGACTTCTGGTTCTGTTAAATTGACTCAGTATTGCCTTCTGTGCAGAAACAAATGATTAATAAGTGCATCAGTATCTAAGTTAGATATGTCAAATCAAATCTAGATATTTGGTTTGGTTTTGAAAATTTGATATTTCATTGGACTATGCAGCTTTAATTTACAACTGAGACAAACCCAACCCACTATGTATCCTCTATATAAATACCACGGTCTAATCCTAATGGTGCTATAATCAGGATCACTTCCGGCCTTTTATTGCCATTTCTTTTGGTTGTCTTTGAGTACCATTTTCTGTTTGTTCATGTGAATATGTTCTAGAAGCACTACGATTATGGACCGCAAGAGAGTAGCGGCAGTTTCAGCAACGCTACTTAGTGGCAATTACGGCTGGTAATGCGGAATTGAGCGACAATAACCACAAAAATCATACAATTCAATGCGAGGATGCTGCAAAGCCTCTATAATACGCGCCCCATGTGGACAGAAGACCCGGTGGAAACCGGTGTTCTTAACACTGTACAAAAAGGTATCACGAGGATACATGGAGAGATAACAAAGTGATAACAACGGCCAGGAGACAGGAGTCAGTCTAACATTCACTGATAGAGGTAGTAAGTAGTAGGTACCGGCAGCGAAATTTAAAAATATACATATGGTGCAATATTTTTATTCCATCCTGTAGACATTGAAATTACAAGCCTAAATCCAAAAAGTTAGGTTATATATTCTTTTTCTTGAGACAATAATTGTTTAAGATTAAATATATAAAAATGTATTCATTTTGAATTAAAAGTGGAACTTTGACCAAATATAATAAAAAGTGGAAGGATGTGACGGGAGTGCTGCTAACCAATTTCCCTTCTACATATATAAAGGAATTTAAATTGTCAATTGCTAAATCACTTTAGATGTTTAATAAGACAATGTTAAAAAGTGCAATTCATAACCAAATAATCATTCTGATTTGGCCAAAGTCATTTTCAAAGCATGGTATTTTCTTGGAAAACTGCAACAAGACTGAATAAATATTAAATAGTTCACCTATTCATAACAGTGTAATACAGTGGTTGGATCTTCCCCAAATTTCATCCAATATTAGATAATATATTCTGTAATATATCTCAATAGACATCAATGTCATGTCCATGTTTCTACATGGATGTTACCCTTGTGAAACTAGTGTGGTCGGCAAATGTCCAAACAAGTTGGTGTCAATATTCTGTCTGTGGCTCCATGCACTAATTAGCACTAGAGTAAGATTGGTATCATTGGAAAGGGAATCAAATTGCCTATCTATCCATACCAAATCTTATTAGGTTTTAAATAATTTTTAATTCAGCAGATGGGTTTTAACTTTTCAAAATAATTTAAATTGCGGAATTTGACCTGATTGACCATTTTGCCAGAGGGCAATACCTATATGGATAGAAAGCTGAGGTCATTGCACTTCTTTTGGTACCATCCATGACCTTCTACGATGTAGTGCAAGGAAGTGCAAGCCCATTAAAGATACCTGTTTTCAGAGTCGTTTTCATTCACACCAGTAATGAAGGAATATTCACTAAATACACCCATTATACAAATGGATTTTACTTAAATAGAAACTTAATGTATATTAAATCCAATAACACCATCGGATAGAACAAATGTTGATCTTCTAGGCTATGCAATTTCATCAAAATCAAATACATACAGAAATAGTTATGTGAATATTGATGAAAAAGCACCATTCTTAGACTTGTTGATGGCACTGCCGGTACCTAGTAGTAGTCTTGGTAATAAGGCTCGAACAACATTGAAATAGGCAACACTATATAGATAGATACTTCCTAATCCTGAATAGAAATACAGCGTTATTAAAAGAGTTTTAAAAAGTACAAATAAGAAACTGTATAGAAAATACAATAATCGCCACAATTGGGATGAGTCAATAAAAATAGCCTTAAACTATGCCCTGTTCTACTGCTGGGGAAGGCATATGTTGTCTTAGCTGCTTGGGTGGACATTGCTAATATACCAACAGAGGGTATAGATATAGCTGACGCAAGAAGACACCAAGTAGTCACATATATACCACTTACCGAATAGGGTAGAAATGCGGCCGATGTTATAAACAGACAATAGGTTCTTAACACTGAAAAGCGCACCCCTAGTAAAAATGAAATACATATTTTCTTAAACCAAGAAAGAGTTGATATACAGCTGAACTGTGGTAATCATGCACATGTATTAGGCGCGGCCACTTTGTGTTTATCACAGACACACTAGGCTAACTTTCTATGCAACCGAGTAACCTTTATAGTTATCACTAATGTAATTATAGATAATTATCACTCTAGTACACTGAAGCGGGTTCAAATGCGTAGCCTCAGCTTCTAATATACATACCTCAGCACCATCTACATGACGTACTTACTCTAACCGCCACTAGTCTAACGTCTAGCCGCTTTTGGACACTTCAAGTAATTTTAAACACGATATTATATGCAAGTAGCTCAATGACATGTGTACATCCTGATGAGTGATGGCAAGGCCAAGCATGCTACGTTGTAAATGAGCAGGTGCATCTTGTTTTTACACGACGGAAACTGAACGTTGAGTAAGAAAATATCAATTAATGACAAATAATAAATTCATCAACGCTGCCTGCCGTGACCTATAATTACCAACATAAAGCATAAGGTAGTATTGCAAAACATAACCCTGACGTTAAATGTATGTTTTGTTTTAGAATACCTAATGCCAAAACAACCCCATTAGTGTGCTTAGACAAAGATGTATATATATGTGAGAAGTATGCCCCACTAACGTCAACATGAGCTTTTTTGTTGTTGAAATATTATCATAAATATGATCAGAATATATATTATTGTAAATTTAGTGTGTTTCACAGACCCACCGATAGTCTCAAACAGCTTCCCCAATCCCAAAGACTGGTTGAGATAATTATTAACCATTGTCTCATACACAGCTCTCTGATGATAGGGAAGGAGTGGGGGCTAGGACGGCGAATGACCAGTTGTCACCTGAAATTAACATCACGATGAGCAAATAACCGTTAGTTTGAAACTAGACTACAACAGAACTTCAACATAATCAGGCATGCCAATTGATGAGCTCCATTCAATACAATCAGGCATGCCATTTGATGAGCTTCAACATAACCAGGTAGGCCAAATTGATGAGGCGATCAGCGCGCAGATCGACCTCCATGATGAATCAATCAACGCACGTCGGCATACAGCACTAACTAGGCCGGGATGATCATTGATGTACCTTGTGCTTAATGCTGCGATTATTGAAGACATGTCGGTATTGCACATCCTACTCTATGTTTTACACAAAGGTATTTCACGTGGGGGGTGATCTATGTCCCACAACCGGGAGAAAAAGAAATTCAAAGTATCAGTGTAAACATGGTACATGACCCCAATTGAACCTAGTCCAGTAGTCATGGCTACAGTAGGCATGGATACTTAGCCACATCAGGAAATAATACACAGCTAACCGTGCTTATGCTATTCATATCCCGCTTATCCTAGTGGTGACTCTCTGGCCTCCGTTACAAGGGCATAAGCCGTGTTCACATGGGCAATGTAAATCGATTCGTAGAAATTGACTTGCCTAGTTCGGCTTACATTTCTCGTGTGAACGGGCGGGTGAGTCGAATTAGGGCTGAATCGATTCCTGTGATCTGGATACTGTAAACCACCTGTCGAGGTAGTTTACGTGAGTCGATTTCTGTGAATCGATTTATTTTGCCCGTGTGGATGCACTGAGGTGGATTAAGCACCTCACAGGCATGCGCAGTCGACACCTTAGTTTGTTGACTTTCCGGTCGATCAAAAGCGCATATTATATAATTTGGTCTATGAACCTGCTAGAGGTGCACAGATATTTTTTTCATCATTTATTTTTAGGGTTTCACTGCCCAGCAGGTTTGACCGTTCCAAACCAATACGATTCAGTACATACATATCTAGGTCGAACCCACTCTCTCGTGGCGACGTCGACTAACCGAAAAATGGCGCTGGTCAGACTGGACTTGCTCATGCGCAGATATTGATTTCCGGCCCAAGTACTGCCCGTGTGAACGGGCCTCTAAATCGATTCATATGATTCGCCTTGGCTGAATCGCTTTAGATTTTGCCCGTGTGAACATGGCTATAGGTTCTAATTCACAACAGAGAGAATTATGCCCACAACATCTTGCCCGTTACCATCTGAACTACTACTTTACTTACACCCTATGTTATTACTTTGTATACTTGGCATTTGTAAAATGTACTATATCCAACATCGCATAGTACAGGCTAAATGTAAAAGGCATCACTATAGTATATTCTTTTTTTAATTAAAGGAGGAAAAAAGAAAAAAGAAAAAAGGAGGGAGTAGGCAGCACGAAAGCTTGGCAAAACATGGCTATAAAGTATAAGACGGCAGAGGTCGTGAAGGCAAGTCTCACCAAGAGAGGTTCCATAGTTGGTCGGCTAAAAAGAGTCACAATATCAGTAAAGGCATTAAATATTCAACAGTTGGACTATGTGAAGTATCACACGGCAGCAGTATCCAATAAGAAACTACATTTTCACAACATCGTCCAATAACAACACCCAGTTCAACGCTTACTGATTTACTACTGACATTTTCTTAGTTGCAATAATCTTGAAACTATCATGAATGTGCGACTGTTACGGAAACCAGCGTTTGTTGACGTTGTGACTGGTCTGTGGGCCGTATTAGTAACAATGTAGTATGATGTTGTCGGGTGCTAAGAAGTAAGAAGGGCTTTATGTACTGGCGAAATCCCAGTCATATTATCTTGTATTATCTTGACTTTGAGCCAAATAGTCTGTACTCTATTCTATTAACCACCCACCTCACCAAACAAGATAAGGGTCAGTACAGATTCAATAAGTCTTCATTTTAACTCGGCCTGGGATCGAACCCAGGACCTCCCGCACTGGACCGCTAGACCACCCCGTCCGGTAGGTAATAAAAATATGCAATGCTTGGAGATTTTAGCTTGGAGAGTGAAAGCAGTAGTGGGCATTAAGATTGGGAAACTGATGCTGCATAGGAATTGCATTGGTTATAAATCAACTGCATATCTGAATTCAGTGAATAGCCATCACCTGTTTCTTGGTGTACAATTTGAAAAAAGCTTTCTATTGATAATTTGTTGAGAAACGAATAGACTGATGATGTTCACATTCTACTAAAATATATATATATTTTTATTTTTTTTCAAATTAAAAAAAAAGAAAAAGAAAAGGGTAATTTTCACAGCCGGGAAAGGGAGACTGGACGCGGTGGCCGAATCGGTAGAGCACAGTCGTCCCGGGCATGATATCCGGAGTTCGATTCCCGGTCGAATCAAACTTATTAAATTGATACTTGTCGCTTCCGAGTTTGGCGCTCGACATTAATAGGATAGGGCAATGACTGGTTAGCTCAGTGTCAGGATAATGTGACTAAGTGGGATCATGGTACTGGCAGCCTGAGTTCACAGTGGGACAACACTATAAAGCCACCATGAGTGCGCATTGTCACAAGTCGGTACCCATCCTGATATGACCTTAGATGTTGCCAGGATGTAAAATTCCAACAACCAACCAATTACATCCAGGAGATGGGAACTTCTACGTTGACAGCTTGTTCAGGCCACAGCAGTTTTTAGCTGACACACAGTATGTGGTATAGGCAGACATCAATCTCTAAGCTATTTTTTCCTTTATCGATTTATAAGCATGCGGTATGTGAAATGCAGGATCGCAGAATGATCGATCACTTTGGCTTCTGAGGCAAACCAGATGGAATAAATGCTGCTATGGCATAGAGCCAGTGTGATGTAAAAACGCTGTTGACACATTGGAACGTATCTGTAACGGAAACCTGCGAGTAGATCTCCACCGATTATTTTGACATCATGATGTGTTCAGCTAAAAACGGCTTAGGACCGAACATAGGAAAATATACTGCCAACATTTCTTCCTCTAGATAAAGGATTCACCCGGTACTTGCAGTACACGGGTGAACGACAACGTAGTCTAAATACGGGCGAAAATAGCTTTAGTATGGAACCGGGAGTAGAATGTCTGCCTCCAGTATCAAATGGATACTTCTATAGGCACAGAGTTGGTGAATGAGAGAGAATGCAAAAAGACAAGATGGCGGCTGCAGAACGCCGTCGATTTCACTTTTAAATCTTATTAAACTAGATATTATATTATATTTTTCAACTCAAAGGTAGCGGGCTATCAATAAGACATATGTAAAGAATAATTGTTGCTTCTTAGATTGTGAAATTAGGCTCTCAATTCTTTGACCCGCATTTTAGACAGCTTTTACATATGGTTGGTTTGCACCCCTACTGCAGCAGTACGGGGTGAATCTTGTATCTTCCTCAAGCTAGTATTGATCAGTGCTAGAGGTGGTGAGATGTGTTAGGAGTTGACGCCTTAAGCTAGGGTTCCATAAATGCGGTATACGAATGCAGCATAGATACTGATGCAATTTTCAGTCTTTCTTTCCACAAATTTGTGAAGGAAAGTCAAAGCTCCTGTTGTTTCCTGTGGCAAATGGGGCAGTATTCAAATTCGCACCGATTGGTCCATGGAGCGACCCACTTGCCACATTCGCATTTAGGACATATAAAAAGCACTACTGTGTGTTTACATGCTTTTCCATTTTTTTGCCGCATTCGCATACCGCACACGCCGTAAATGGACTCTTACCTTTATGGTGGTTTTAGTTTTAGTTGCTATTTTACAGTGCAAATCAACTTTGATTATCAATAACACGGCCCAAGGAATAACTAGATGGTCAGTAACTCTGGTCCACGTCACATACGAGACGCTGTCAGTGCAGACAGCACATACCACATGACGCCCGCCGTCAACAAGGCTGGTTTCCGAGTTTGGTGTCACTCACACAGTTACTGTTTTTAACCCTTTCCGCCCACTACACGTTTCACGACAAATCCACCAGGTGACGCCACATCACTTCTTGGTTTTCTCCCTCCAAAATGACAACGGAGATTTCCTTGAGGTTGGCTTACTTGATGTAATTATATATATATATATATATATATATATATATATATATATATATATATATATATATATATATATGTTATATATATATATATATACATATATATGTATACATATAAAACTATATATATATACATAACTATGATCAAAATATAATCGATAGATCTACATATATATGGCGTGTCTAAAAAGAAAACACCAGCTACAACTTGGTGTGCAATAGAGTAACTGGTGATCGAAATAACTTATTCTAATTGATGGAAATTTCGGCCAAATTTTCGGATAGGATTTTCAGAACTGACTCAATGCGACAGTGGGAGGAAAGGGTTAAAAACCAAGATTTCTATTAAATATATACGCTACCATACGATATGTATTCATCGTGCCCTATCACGGTTTGTTCACTTGAACCATCATGCATTTACCGACAATCATATATCATTATTAATATTGATAGTATCATAACACCATTATTAATGTCAATATTATTAACATTGATAGTCACATAATCACGATTATTAACGTCAATATTATTAACATTGATAGTACCATAAACACCATTATTAAATGGTGAACATGGCCTAAGCTGCTGACACAGCGTAAAGCAACCACCAATCAATCAACCATTATTAATGTCAATATTATTAACATTGATAGTATCATAAACACCATTATTAACGTCAATATTATTGATAGTATCATAAACACCATTATTAACGTCAATATTATTAACATAGATAGTATCATAAAAACCATTATTAAATGGTGAATATGGCCTATGCTGCCGACAGCGCAAAGCAACCACCAATCAATCAACCATTAATGTCAATATTATTAACATTGATAGTATCATAAACACCATTATTAACGTCAATATTATTATTGATAGTATCATAAACACCATTATTAACGTCAATATTATTAAGATAGATAGTATCATAAACATTCACATCAATATTGTTAACACTAACAGGATTATAAACATCATTCACATCAATATTATCAGTAACATCACTATTGCCATCAACACCAATTTATCATAAGTAAAACACTATGATTATGATCATGATTATTATTACTGGGATTTTTGTGTGATTATTTTGCAAAGTGGCAGCAATCTCGACACTGCTAGTAGAGTAAGTCTATCACAACTAATGCCTGATCGCCACTGCCTTCAGAACGTCTACTATATTCTACCCGTTCAAGATCCTACAAATCAACCCGTGAGTCTCCACCAACCTTCTATACCTCTCCTCCAAATCTCACATGATTAATTATTTCACAGAGCGATCAATTATAATTATCATCAACACCACCACTACCTTCTTCTTCTTCTTCTTCTTCATCTTTCCCATCACCAACTCAAAACGGTCATGCTAAAAATAGCATAGCCTCATACAAGACGCCATTATAGATATTACCGTAAATAATGCAATTCCAATCTAAGATGGATCTATATTAGAGTACGTACATCAACAATGTCTATAAAAGAGCTATGATCTATTGCTAGTTGGAAATACAAGTTTCTGGTTGTTACGACACTTCCGCCAACCAGTACTACGTAGGTTATATTCAAGAGGCACATGTTGGCCATGTTAGTTGCTATGGTAACAGTTGCTTAGTTACCAACTCAGCTTGGTTCTTTTCGTTACATAATGCATTTGTTCCATTTCCACCCTTCCACCATCCTTAATCTCGACCTCTACTTCCTCCACCCCCACATCACATTTCCTCCCCTATCACATCCTCCCATAAATCCGCAATGCTTTGGTGTGTGCCTTATGCGCATATATATTATATATATATTTATGCATATATAATATAGACATTATAACCGCTATAAACATAATGACCACTAACACAGCAAGGTGAAGACATTCAGAGAAATTAACTATTGGTAACCAAACAATTATCCGATTGTAGAACGAACAAACTCACAGAGGTTTGGAAGTTGTCGGAGAATACTTACAAACAGAGAAAGAATGCATGCAGTAGTTAGCTACGCAACAACTGAAAGTGATCAAAAGAAGGGGAGTCACAAGACTATTACTGTCTAGTGCTGAAAACAAGTCATTAGACTTTACCGTTATGGGCAGCATAAATACACCCATCACATCAACAAATTATATTAATTATATTATCTATATTATATACACATACATATATGCTGAAACACATTATATAAACCTTCAAAATGCTTCTGCGCAAACACAAAAATAGTCAGTACTGAGTAGATGGTTTTTGTTTGTTTTTTAAATCCCCAAAAAGCCATTACTGAATCGATAAGGAAAAGTGTTCTATTCAATGAAGCAGTTTCCTGAATTTCGCCAATAAAGCATATTTCGCTCTTATTTTCTCTCTCACTTCTCTGTTTGAGGATGCGTGAATGTGCGTGTGGGTGGTGGAGCGGTGTGAGACCCACAAACCGGAGTCACGGGACGCGTCGTGTTGCATTACACCCCCCCCCCCCCCCCCTGGCACCCAGGTACCCAGCGTTGAAACGCGGGGTGTATCAAAACACCAACCCTCAAACCTAAATCACACCAGAACAGGCCTACTTTGGACGCAGCGGTTCTGACGAATACCAGTTATTCTCACATTTGATCAGAAATACAAGAAAGCATTAAACAAAAACTAAAATATTGACCCCCCATTATTTAATTATTACCTTTTACCTAAGCAGGATTAATATTGCCAATATAATATACAATATGCCTCTCTTCAAAGCTCAATTCTGTCGCAGGTGACCTGTCATCGGGAGCACAGTTCAGTGAGCCACATCCAGTTCATTAACTGAAAAAAAACACCTGTTCTAACATGGCAGAGGTTCGCTGCTCACAAGGGTCGCTGAAGACGGATACTACTGTAAGACAACTGCATCTTTTTAAAGCACGCTCGTCTCTACTGAGCGTATCCTGGCACTAAATGAGTTGTTGCTCGAGTACATTGTTGTGGAACTACATACGACATGCCCACATGAGGGATATTTCCAGCAGGGTGCACGCGGATTTATACATCCGGGACACCCGGGGGCACACGCTATGATCTAACGAGCATGGAGGATTTGTTATGTAATACGGATATTTAGACATTACTATACACCCTTGTTTACAATGACCTGTGAGATTGGATTGATTAGGAGTTTTAAAATTATTTGTTTATCTCAATATATAAGCGGATGGTTTTGGGCCATTGAAGCTCTTGGATGGTTTAAACCCATTGCCTTTTACTTCTTTGAGTGATATAGTCGAAATTTTAATAAATAAAATAAAATATGAAAAATAAAAACGACATTGCCAAAATACCACCGACGTGCATACCAACTTTAATATTAATCCGGACTTCTTTCTATCTGTCTGAAATAATTACCAAAGGTGAGCCTGTTATTTCCTACCTCTGATTAATAAGATAATTAATTACCTGCCGAGCCCCGAGCATCATTAAGGTTGAACCTTCCCCTTTTAGACTATCCTCACAAATATCAGATTGAGGACAGAAACAAATGGGAACCGATAAGGATATCCAGGTTAGCATTTCTTCCGTTGGAAATCTGCAAAAGCAGAGCCAATTCTATGGAGTGAATGATGAATGTCTCTATATAATATATCCCTTAACGAGCATGAACACATGCTTTTATAAACATATTGCAATATATATGGATACATACTTGGGTTATCAAATGGTGCTGATAATGATTATATCTATCATAATAGTGATATTTATAATGCCTAACAACCTGCCCAGTCCGACACCAGTTGTTTGTGCTGATGTTGCTAAAAAATACATGTTGAAATCACAGCATCTAAGTTCTATGGATCTAGTCAGTTAGCTCATTTTATCCTGAAGTTATTGCAGTCGAGAGCCGCAACCGAATTAATGAACGGCTCCAGTTTGGGGGATTCCTAACCTTATCCAATGAAACCAAAGACAGTGACCTAATTAAATATGAAGCTTCCAACAGGACTGCGATATGCTAATAGCAAGCGGTATCCCCGCATTGCTAGACTATGATCAGAATCATATTCCGCATAAAAAGGGTAACTACGAGTACAATCCTGTCCCGGATAAAATGGTTTAATATACTGTTTTATCGCCCACTTCGCTGGAATAACAATATAGAACACTCTACTTAAAGAGTTGGGTATCTCATCACTGATTCCCAGTCCTGGGAAGTTAATGCATACATGGTTCTGTAGTGGACCTATAAATAGGTGGTTTATAGTGAAATATAATTTCCATAGTCAAATATATTTCTGCTGAGTATAAAGACATGGCTGAAAACCGTTGTTCATTTGAGTAATTTTGGTGTTCCCTTCTTGTCTTTTTTTAAAAACCACAACATATTAAAGCTGCATGATCCGACGAAAGCATAACATTTTCGAAACCAAAACACTTAAAGAGTCTTGGTTTTACCTACTCAACTTAGATACTGAGGTATCTATTAAACATGTATTGCTGCATATAAGGAATACTGAGTCAATTTAATAGAACCTGTCAGTATTGAAGTCTATCATGTCCATCATTGTGATGGGCGTTTCAAAATTAATTTGACATGTTGTCACTTTAAATATCTCCAAAGTTAACCCTTTAGTTTAAAATAAAAGTTATTTCAAGTTATATCGGATTATAATTATGAACCTGCTGAATTAATCTAATAACAGGCAGAAAATCAGAACCATCGGAATGTGCAACTTTAAAGGGACCAGCTATAGCTCGCTGGGACACTGCGCGTACTCCGACAAATGCTCTCCAAGCACAATCTTGTTTAGTTTTTATGTTTAAATGAACCAAGTATGTGTGGGGAGAGTATGGGACCAGGGCACTGCTAGTCTGAACTGCAATGGCAGTTTGTTGTCTTCAAAATGGCCGCCCCCATAGGCGGCGGCCATTTGCAATGCAAAAGCTGCGCTGTGATTGGCTGAAATTGTGCCGGCAACAGGCTCACACAGTAACAAGATTTGCTGGTTCCCAGTATGGGCGGCAATAAATTTCAGACCGATTACGCCGAAATCTATTGAATGCGATCATATTTAACAGAATTACATACTAAAATAATGAAATTTAATTAAATTAACCTTAAATTCCAAGCGATATTAACGTAGCAGCTCGATCAGCGTCGAATCGCCGAGTGTAAACAAAACAAATAGCAGTGATCGCCGCAACGTGCGAAAATCCGCGCATGCGCAGAAGCCACGACATGCCGCTGGTGTTTTGGGGAGTTTTCAGTCGCAACAGAATTTCAAATCGAGTTCGTTTGTTTTCCACGCGGCGGATAGCTGGCGACTTTAAGTATACACACATTAGTACCCTCTTGTCCCTCCCACCAACACATTTTCGGGGAGCCCAAAGAAGGGTCACGAGGGGGAAAGAACTAAGAAGTGACGTGTTGGCTTTGCCAAAGGGGCCCGGTGTTGTGGTTTCCCAGGGACACCAGTTTGCGAGGGACACATCGCTTCTGCACATGCGTCAAAATCGAACAGCAACGTCACCAACCTTATAAATTTAATATAATGTTTTTGGTAAAGATGTTTTCTATATGGGTACCAAACGATTTGTTTCTAGATGGTGTAATTTGAGAGATATTTGACTTCTTCTGTATTTTCTGTATGAACATTGCTCACGACCATTGTTTGTTTGTTGTTTTACATCCTAGCAACATCTAAGGTCATATCAGGACGGGGCTCACGACCATTGACAATGCCTTAAGTTTGATGGTACGCTCAATGCAAAATGTTAGTTTTATTCAAAATGAATAGAATTCAAGAACCCTAACCGTATAAATTTAATATAGTCTTTATGGTAAAGATGTTTTCGATATGTGTACCAAGCGATTTGTTTCTAGATGGTGTAATTTGGGAGATATTTGACTTCTTCTGTATGAAGATTTGCTCACGGCCGTTAACAATGCATTTGAATGGAAGTGTCCCTGGCAAACTGGTGTCCCTCGGAATCCGCATCACCGGGCCTCAAACCATAGATTGAGCAATAACTGCCACATGAGTATTAAACTTCCCATGTCAAACTCTACCATGTGTGATATATGCGTAAGATGTTGTACTTTCACACCATGTATATGTATCACTGCTCCCCGAAGAATACTTTCACCTGGCTCTGACATCCATTCCACCCCGCCACTATTCACTGATGCTAGGCGTCATTCACCATTACTTCACCTACTCCACTGGCATGTTATTTATATTCAACTGTCATTTGGGAAGCTGCTTACATCCATGCAACCTTCAAAGAACCAGGACGTCTGCAGTTACTATACACACGTATATATATATCGAAATGCTGTATTTGGTTCTGAAGAGAAAAGAAGTTATGTAAACACACACATATTCTTATGCACACTCATATAAACACTGATACAATTATAGTTAGTTATACGCACATACGCGTACACTTATACGCACATACTGGTACACTTGTAGGCACTCATACACACTAGCTCACACACACACACACACACACACACACCACAGCTCACACACACACACACACACTAGCTCACAGACACACACACTAGCTCACACACATATACACACATACAACACACACACACACACTTTTCAAAGAACAACGCTACATCCAAAACTGCGTCCTCTCATCAGAAGGGCAGTCAAATGAGACAAAAACAGTTCATCCATTGAAATATTCTTTGCACATGACAGGGTTTCGCTGACTGTACATCCATTCATGACGTCCTGGGTACCCAGACCAGCACAGTATCTTGGAGGGGCGTTAGGAGGTGGCCGATTTCTTCTTTTTCTTTTGTATGGGGAGGGTTGGACTTGATTGTTTACGCATGTGTCCCACAGCGGCGCGCCGGGTACTTCAGTCCTCGTCCGAACCATCGGGTTCCTGCCATTCCGGCTGAATCTTGTCGGTTGAATTCGTCTCCTCCAGAAAACGCTTCCTACAAGTAGGCCTAAGTTTAGAAAAATTGTCGTGGACTCTTCAAGAACTCCAAAGGGTATCACGTGACACCGACAGCCAGAGTTAGAGTGTACTTATTTAGGTCAAGGTCCGACACTATCAGACGGGGGGGGGGGGGGGGGGGGGGGGGTCAGTGATGAAAGTGGTCTCCAGCAAACATTGCGGAAATCAAGCCGAGATTATTACACAGACGGTGAATTGTTAATAGAACATGCTACTGCTGCAAGTCATACAAATCTATGATATCTAGTATTCGGTGCACAACACAATTATCTAGCATGTTCTCATTTGTAAGATCTACAAAGTTAGCTAATTTTAATCAAAGTTAATCAAAGTAAAGTAGATCAATATTATTTAAAGGAAGAGAAACTCAAAACCACCAAATTATACAACTTTACACCTTTAAATAAAAGCTACTTTAAACTGAAATAAAGTAGATAATAACAATCTAATATATATAATTAACAAAATATATATGGCAGAAATTCAAAACCATAGGATTCTGCAAGTTTAAATCAAATTACATTGTAGTTGGAAGCTAAAAGATAATGGTAAATATTTTAAAAGATGGAGAAAGTAAATGTCCTCACCAAGTAACTGGGAACAGCTCGGCAATATCGTGAATTTTTATGGTGCCCTCATCGATATAATGGAGACACCACTTTAGATATCCTGTTCCAAGAATCTGGAGATAAAAAATAATGAAACAACAAAATGAACAAAACCAGTAGACTATAGAAATGTGCTCTGCTTAACAATATTCTGTTTCGATTGTTTGTTGTTTAAAACCAGCACAATCCGATGAAAGCATCACATTTTCTAAATGAAACGACTTGATTCCATATATCGAACTTATATTGATTGATTAGTGGTAGATAAAGGATTCACCCTGTACTCGCAGTACACGGGTGAATACCACCCCTATATAAAAGCTGTCAAAAAAGCAGGGAAATGAAATGAGAGCCTAAATCCACAATCTAAAAAGCAATATTTATTTTTTATATATGTGTTAATATTTCCCCGCTACCTTTGAGTTGAAAAATCTAATAAAACATATAGTTTAATAGAATTTAAAGGTGAAATCGACAGCGTTCTATGGCCGCCATCTTGTCTTTTTGCATTCTCTCCCATTTCCCCAACTCTGTGCTGATATAAGTATCCATTTGATACTGGAGGCAGGCATTCTTCTTCCTGTTCCATACTAACTAAAGCTATTTTCGCCCGTATTTAGACTACGTTGTAGTTCACCTGTGTACTGTGAGTACAGGGTGAATCTGTTATCTAGATTGGTGGTTGCTTTATTCACGGCGATCAAACTTATATACTGGTGTACTTATTAAGCATTTGTTGCTACATGGAAGGAAATTAATAGTAAGTCAATTTAATAGGACTTGTTATTGCTGTAGCCCTTGATGTCAACATTTTGATGTGTACATTAAACATTAATTTAACATAGTCTTCTTTGAAATATCTCCAAAGTAGTTAGCCATAAAATGACTAAAGTCACATAGATTATAATGATCAACCTAATATAATTTCTTTTCTTAACCAAAAGAACCCCCACAAAACCAACCAGAAACACCCAAAACCATCGGACTATGCAACTTCAACTAAAAAAGGTTTATTCAATAAACAACGTCTTTTATCAGCGCAAAGGCACTGGTCTTTCAGCCATGGAACATTTCAGTTTTTGATCTATTGCTTAGTTGTGATGTGTGAGTGTGTCAGGGGGCAGGGAGGGTGCTTTTAGTGTATGTTCTGAAATCATTTATATAGACAATGTTAATTGCTTACAACGCGGTGTAAGCCTTGCAAAGAACCATCTGACATGGTAATGTGAAAGGAGGTTGGGTGAGGAGAGGGAAAAGTCGTCAGAAGAAGAATTGAGAAGACAACTTCGAAGAGTGGGCAGGACTGGAGTTTGCCGACTTCCAGAGAGCTGTAGAGAACAGGGAAATAGAGTGGGGAAGTGAAGATCAAGATCAAGATCATATATTGGCTATGCATATTGTTTGTTTGTTGTTTTTTAAGTCCTAGCAACATCTAAGGTCATATCAGGACGGGTACCGACTTGTGACAGTGTGCACGTATAGCGACTTTATAGTGCTGCCCCACTGAGAAACCAGATCGCCAGCACCATGACCTGATATCCCACTCACTCACATTATCCTGACAAGGAGCCAACCAGTCCTTGCCCTATCCTAATAATGCCAAGCGCCAGGCTAGGAAGCAACAAGTATCAATTTGTAAGTCATTGGTTTGACTCGACCAGGATTCGAACCCACAAACTCATGGGTTCGGATCTCCCGGTCTGCATATTGTGTGCAGTTATATACATCGTTAAAAAGACTACACTGCACTTACCTTCCAAGCATCAGTGCTGTCGGGGTCCAATCCTAACCACGTTTGAATCTCATCCACTCTGCCCTCCAGCTTATAGTTGACAGATTTAAACAGAAAGCAACAATATTATATTAAAATTACCAATAGAAATGGTTGTTGACTTCAGGAAAAAAAACACCCAAAACAACAACAAAAACAACATGTTTCAGCAAATTGTTAGGCGTGTCTATAAATACAATAACTTCTCCTCCCTGCGATGTAATACAGTGCTAAAATGAATAAATAAATTTAGCAAATAACTTATTGGGTTGGTTTATTGCGGTGAACCTCCTAGCAACATGAAATGTCATAGCAGGATGGATACCGACTTGTGACAGTGTGCACTCACGGACAATTTATAGTGCTGCTCCAGCCAACAGCACCATAACTTAATATATATCTCACTCAGTCATATTATTCTGAGAATGAGGCAACACGTCACTGCTCTATTCTAGTAATACTAAGCTAGTAGGCACGGCAGCAACAAGTATCAATTTGTAAGTCTTTAGTTTGACTAGCCCTAGGATGGCATCCATGACCTACTGGACGGGAGTGGGCGTCAGACCTACTCGACCATCCTGTCCGGTAGCATTGATGAGTTCTTTCTTTCTTTCTTTCTTTCTTTCTTTCTTTCTTTCTTTCTTTCTTTCTTTCTTTCTTTCTTTCTTTCTTTCGTTCTTTCCATTAATTCTTCCTTTCTTTTCATTCATTCCTTTTCTTTCCATTCATTCTCTTTCTTTCTTTTCATTAATTAATTCTTTCATTCTTTCTATCTTTCTATAGTGAATTTATAGTACAGATCTGAAGGTTACCTTCTTGGCTGCCCGGTTAACACTGAAGTCCGCGGGCCGTCTTTGTCGGGCCGTGGCCGCATTGCGAACTTTCTCCCGGATGGCGCGACACAGGATATACCTGAAGGAGTGAGTGTATGGATGGGTGAGTGAGTGTATGGATGGGCGAGTGAGTGAGCGTTTTGTTTGTTTGTTGTTGGTTTACATCCTAGCAACATCTAAGGTCAAATCAGGACGGGTACCGACTTGTGACAGTGCACACTCAATGCGACTTTATAGTTCTGCCCGACTGGGAGACCAGGCCACCAGCACCATAACCTGATATCCCACTCAGTCACATTATCCTGACACTGAGCCAACCAGTCCTTGCCATATCCTAATAATGCCAAGCGCCTGGCTAGGAAGCGACAAGTATCAACTTTCAAGTCATTGATTTGACTCGACCAGGGTTCGAACCCACGACCCCATGGTCTACCAACAGGGGAGACAGACGCGCTAACTCATTTAGCCATCCTGTCTGAGTGAGCGAGTGAGTGTGATCGATTTTTGATTGGTGGTTGCTTTACGTCGTGTCGGCAGCATAGGCCATATTCACGGCGATGTGTGCGAGTGTGAGTGTGAGTGTGAGTGTATGTGAATGGGCGCGTGTATGTGAATGAGTGAGTGTATCTGAATGTGTGAGTCAGTGAGTAAATAAGGAGGGAGGGAAGGAAGGAGGGAACATAAATTCAGAACTGGGAGGAGCAATGAGGACTAAAAAAAAAAAAAAATGTACGCGAGGCTAGGCTGGGCTGGGCTGGGCTGAGGGTCCTTCCTGGAGCCTGGTTAGAAGCAGGCAAAACTTTGGTCCGGCTCCAGCCCCAGCCCATGGGCTGCCCCCGTAACTCGACCAGTTCATTAACAAATTTTATTAAATAAATAAGCGGTAGGTATTTTGGGGGCCAGCCAGAATCATAATAATACTGGAAATAACTAATAATTCTGCGTTGTCCCCACCATTAAAGATGCAGAGTCCGATGAAAGCGTAACATGTTTAAACACATTATACACAGCTCGATTTGATCTGCATATCCTACTTAGATATTGGTGCGCTTATTAAGCATTTGGCACTGCATAGAAGGGGATACTGAGCCAGTTTAATAGAACCTGTTACTGCTGAAACCTCTGTTGTCAGAATTTTGGCGTGCTTAAAATATCTGTAAAGTTAGCCATTAAAAATACTTAAAAATTACTTCAAAGTAAAGTAAATTAGATTATAATGATCAATCTAATGTATCTATCTGAGAAAATTGCCTAAACTCACAACCATCGGACTAGGCAATTTTAAGCAATATTTCTTTAATATATACATTTTTAAATTATAAAGTACAGAAAACCACCAAACCACGTACCATATGGTCTTCTTCTTGAGTAGGCCCATAACACAGTGCCTGGAGTCGAGGAAGTACAGCACCTCCCCCTCGTACCCGTACCCGAGCCGCACCTAGCATCACAAAAGGGGGACATGTGGAATGATGAGTCAGCATTCTGCAGCGTCCCTGCCCGCACCTGGGCAAGACGGGACAAGACGCAGCAATTAAGGAGGCTGGCTGTTGGGTGAAAATTGTGCAGTTCGGTTAATATTGAAGCAAATCCACTCACAGCAGCTGTAGTCGATAGGCGAGGACTAAAAGAAGGATTAAAAGGACATCACCACGATTCGATTTGCAGCTTTTGTTTTTGTGTTTGTTACATTCGTTGATTAAGAAGAAGGGGACATTTTAATAGTGGGAAATTGGTCTGCATCATTACACTGCTGCTTGCCATATCCTAGTAATGTTCAACGCCAGGCTAGGTAGGGACAAGTATAAATCCTTTAATTGGTTCGGCTCTCCCGAGGTCAAAGCACAGGGTTTCAAATCCCAAACTTGGCACACGAGAAGCAGTACCTCAACTCATTCAGTCACGTTGTCTGCTCACTAGAGACAGACGAGACCAGACTAGACCAGAGAGTTTTAAAAAAAGAACGGAAATCAGTGAAAAGGTGGCGATCTTTAATTGCTGTTCAGTAAGTATTTCTTCCACTTTGGCTACTACTAAAAAATCAATCTTTAAACACTCATAACTTTGCAGCTATTCAATCGATCTAAATGATTTTTTATATCATTGAGATCCGATTTAAAAGCTTTGTACAGATATATAACTTGTAATACTGACCTGTTGAAAGAAAAATCACTTTGGAGTACCTACTACTAGATCCAATGAATGCAGACGGTTTTTCACACAACCCGTTTAGAAAAAACCCTCATCACCACCATTTCAATGTAGCACAGAGGGAGAGGTGCAAGTGTGGCGGGGAAGGGGGAAGGATAAAGGGGGACGCGGAGGGGAGATGGGAGAAGGGGAAAATAAATGGGGAATGGGGAAAGGGTTCACGGTTAACATTGGAGATATTTGAAGTAAACAAAATGCCAAATTAATGTTGACCTACAAATTGAAATGCTGACCAGCAGACTCCATCAGTGGTAATATGCCCTTCCATGCAGCAGTACGCGATTAATAAGTGCACCAGTATCTAAGTTGGATATGTAGGCTAACATCTAGGTCAGTGTTTTGGTTTTGGAAATGCGATGCTTTCTAAGCGTGCTAAGCGTGTCTACCGGGCAGCGTACTTACATCAATCATGTGGTCGCCAACGTCATCTACTGAGATCAGCTTGTAGTCGACTGTTGGGATACGCAGGGCACGCGCTATCTGTAAGAAAACACCGGACATCGTGGTGTCGTTATAGTCTGTGCAGAGATCCCGGCTGGGGAGAGGAGGAGGAGGAGGAGGAGGGGGAGGAAGGAGGAGGAGGAGGGAGGAAGGAGGAGGAGGAGGAGGAGGAGGAGGAGGAGAGGAGGAGGAGGAGGAGGAGGAGGGAGGGAGGAGAGGAGGAGGAGGAGGAGGAGGAGGAGGAGGAGAGGAGGAGGAGGAGGAGGAGGAGGAGGAGAGGAGGAGGGAGGAGGGAGAGGGAGGAGGGAGGATGAGGAGGAGGAGGAGGAGGAGGGAGGAGGATGAGGAGGAGGAGGAGGAGGAGGAGGAGGGGAGGGAGGGAGGAGGAGGAGGGAGGGAGGAGGAGGAGGAGGAGGAGGAGAGGCGGAGGAGGGAGGAGGAGGAGGAGGAGGAGGAGGAGGAGGAGGAGGAGGAGGAGGAGGAGGTGGTGGTGGTGGTGGTGGATAGATAATTGAGACTACAGCATGTGTAGGCTCATTTTGAATTTGAAAGCACTAGTACTGCCACTTATGTATTTCCACACTTTTCTAGATGCCATACTGGCACCATGAAGTCAATTTGCGTTTCCATTGTTACGGACCTATTTATTTATTAATATTTGTGACCTGCCAGATCATATCGGTCATTAAGTCTGCCGGCGTCCAGTTCTAGTAGGTCATGGGATCGAACCCAGGCCTTCGCAACATAATGATCTAGAATTTCGCTGACTCGTGTCTTTCCCGTTGTCTCATAACGAAAAAGTACAACCTAAATTTAATTCCCAACTTTTATCACGCAACAAAAAAAACACACCAAAACGTCGAGAAACATAAATGCAGTGGGCGTCCTCGATGAGTTAAACAGGATCAGGTCGAGGCTGTGGCGTTTAATAATGGATTAACCAATTAGGACTAAGCGGTTTGCTATTTGAAGTGAATTACTGAAAAGAAAGCGTTTACCACTGCGGTTTTTCTCTCCCATCCCCTCTTGGTAACAAAGAAACAAAAGTTGCTTAACAATGAAGTAACTGTATTCCACAAGCGGTATCGTTAGTTGGCGCAAAATGCCATCACGCTCCTTCTCATTAACACATTAGCGGAGACTGGCCCGACACAGTGGACAGTCTACTCAGCTGACAGCCACCGCAGCACCTGGTCGGTTGTTGGGGTTTTACGTCCCGGCAACATCTAAGGTCATATCATGACGGGTACCGACTTCTGACAGTGCACACTCATGTGACTTTATAGTGCTGCCCTACTGGGGGACCAGGCTGTTGGCACCATGGCCCGATATCCCACTCAGTCACATTATCCTGACACTGAGCAAACCAGTCATTTCCCTACCCTATTAATGCCAATCGCCATGCTAGGATGTGACAAGTACCAATTTTGTAAGTCATTGGTTTGACTCGACCGGGAATTGAACTCCCGATTTCCCCCGCGGAAGGGCTGCGCTCTATCAATTCGACCACCTGACTGCCATGCCACACACACTTTGTATAACTGCACACGCCTCGGTTTGAAGAACTATAACTACGTGCAGCTACTGGAAAATAGTTTGCTAAGCGAATGGAAAATGAGCTCTTTAAAAAAATAATGAAAGAACTTGAAAGGTACATATTATACGTGCATCTTCGTGGGTGGAGAGGGGCGTAATTTAATTCAAATGGGCCGCAGCTACTTGTGGTTGGGTGTCAGTGAGCACTGACCCCCAATACATTCAGTGAGACCCCCCCCCCACCCCCCACCTCTTTAGCAGAAAAAAGTGCGCGCGCCACGAGTGGCTAATGCGGCAGCGTTTAAGGCCCACTTGATTCTGCCGACCCCGGACCCCCCCCCCCCCCCCCCCACCCCCTTCCCACATAAATCTGTTATGGCTTCCCCACAGATGGGATGATTTCCCACTCATGTTTTTGTCCCACTCATGCTGCCATATGAACTTGATATCAACAGAAATAAGTGGCGTTAGATCAGAGGTTAGCAATAAGTATACATCTTGAAGTCATTGGTTTTACTGGAAGCAATAAGTATGGGTCACTCTCCTGAAAACTGGCCAGAAGTGTCACATGGAGAGTTAAAATCTAATATTTGAATTTTTAACACTCTGTGGTTGCAAATGAAAGCTGGAAATTTCCCCTTTACATCTATGTAAAATATAAATTGATGAGATAAAGAAATAAAGGTGTAGTCCATGATTAAGCTATGTCTTATGGCAGTATAACATGTGTTGCTCAGATGTAACACATGTTTAGGACACCACACAGTCTGCTTAATAAAAATATAAGCAGAATTAAATCATTTCATACTTAGAAGGATATTGATCATGGGATAATATAGAGAAATATACCAAACCGGGAGACGGACGCTAAACTCATTCGGCCATCACTAGATCCGAGAGGGGTGCCATGACATAGAAAGCCAGATTCCTCCTATTATAAAAAGTCTCACCTCTATTGCCACATGCGGTGGCATACTGCTGAGTTGACAATCCACCGGAGGGTCAAGGTCACACTTGGTCCACGTGATAAACTGTAGCAGTGGCCTGAAGGTCAAGCAATATCTGGGTTAGCAAAAGAAAAACGGAAAGAAAGATAGAAAAAAAAGCAAAGAAGCTTGCAGAATAACATCGTTAACTATGGCTTGAATTTTGAGCAAAACTACATATTTGTAAAATACATTATTTAAGGTAAAGTACATTGCTTTCAAATTATAAGAAGCCACCATTATAACAATCATTTCACTCCAAACCGCGAACATCAGACAAAATTCATGTTACGCCCTATATATGTTCTATAATAAACTGTTAAATATATGATTCAGTAAAACCTCTTTAAATCGACCGACCACGGGACCGACTTTAAGTGGTCCATTTAGGGAGGTGGTGTGTTTAGAGAGGTAGAATATCCTTACAATGGTATTGTTGGGACACAAATAAAGCGATCGATATAGGGGAGTGGTCGATCTGTGGAGGGGTCGGGATAGAGAGGTTTTATTGTATATATATTATAATAATGATGAATAATTAGACAAATACTTCTATTTGGCTATAGTTATTAATTGATTAATTACAGACAACCAAGCAGGAGGTCATAACAATTTTATATCAACACACTTTGTTTAATCATCCAGATCCGACATTTGACGGGACATATTCTCATTGTTCGACTTGGAGCTGTTTGCTTCGGCAACCATGACACATCATCTAACTTAGCATCGCACAGAATGCATTTAACCTAAAAGCGAAATTGAATTTTATTTATAGAACTACATTTATTAGCAGAAATCAAACCAACGACACTGAATTCTCACCTTTACATCTACTAAAGCTCTCACTGTTGAGCTGTTCTTCCAGTGTTACTCTACCTAACCACGGCTAGAGGCATCTTACAAGACATCTGATACATTACCGCACTAAATTGGTACTGCACAACACGGTTTAACATGCATCTAGGTTAGCAACTTGTTCACTTAGAGAAGCTGCAAGCATTGACATTAAAGTAGGTGTGTATGTATGTGTGTGTGTATGTATGTGTGTGTGTGTGTGTGTGATAATGGGCGTTAAATGTTTTTTTACAACCTAGTGTTACCTCTGTGTGCGTGTGTGGGATAAGGGGTTTTAGATGTGCTTTTCTTTACAACCCAGTGTTACCTGTGTGTGTGTGTGTGTGTGAGTGTGTGTGAGTGTGTGTGTGTGTGTGTGTGTGTGTGTGTGTGTGTGTGTGTGTGTGTGTGTGTGTGTGTGTGTGTGTGTGTGTGTGTGTGTGTGTGTGTGTGTGAAGAGATAGGGGTTTTAGATGCGTTTCTTTTACAACCTAGTGCATGTGTATTGTGTCTGTGATAAGGGGTTTTAGATGTGGTTTTGTTTACAACCTAGTGTTACCTGTGTGTATGTATGTGAGATAAGGGGTTTTAGTTATGGGTGTTTTTTTTTTTTACAACCTAGTGCTACCAGCGGATAACAGGAAGATAATGGCCGAATCCAGACTTGTTATTGACACACAGGTGGCTGCAGTCAGATTCAGCAGAAACAAAGCCTCGTCTTATGAAGAGTCGAATGTGCTGGTTTGTTCTATTGCCTTATGGCAATGCACAATCATGGCGACTTTATAGTGCTTACTAACTGGGAAATCGGACTGCCAACACCATGACATGCTAACCCATTCTTTGTTTGTCTAACGACCCCCCATCCCCGCACCCCCGCCAAAAGGTAAACACCGGCTATTGGGGGTTCATATGATATCCCACTCAGTCACATTATCCTGATACTGAACAAACTAGTCCTTGCCCTATCCTATTAATGTTGAGTGCCAGGTTAGGCAGCAAAAAGTATCAATTTAGTAAATGAATCATTGGTTTGATTCGGTCAGGGCTTGAACCCACGACCTCGACAGGAAGCCAGCCAGCGCTCCTACCGGTTCAGCCATCCCGTCCAGTCAATAGAGATCTTAAGCTGTGTGATTTTTCCCCCGCTTTCTATATCGATACTTGATCATCGTTTCCCCCCCGTTGAGACTGGTAATAGATAGATCTAGTGCAGCAGTTAGTGAGATTGTACTACTGGCGCCACCAGTAGTGTTTGCTGCATCTAGAAACATCGTTTAATTTATACTAGCATAAGTCCTTATGCATTATATATGTATATACATGTATCGCATGGATATACTTGTATCTATGTCTAACGAAAGAATTATTACATACAAATATACACAATACATAAACATATGCGACTAAGACTACAAAATGCGACGAAGACCCCTCACATTACCCACAAAACAACTACTAGCCCCAGCTCCGGTTTACATAGACCTCACAAAGATGTGGTTTACAACAAATACAATGTCCAAGATGGTAGGCCACGTAATATTTGTTTAAACTCTGTATAAAGCGATAAGAGCCCAACAGACCATAATGTGACTAGTGAAATAAACAAGAGGCAAATAACAACTGAAGCGTAAATGTGTACGTACGTCCTTTGGTGGCAACAGATCATAAAAGTTGAGGAAAACATAAAACATCTGGGTCCCATGGACCGCTCTGTCGACAGCCAGCGTTACAGCCAGTGCCAGCTTTAGATGAAGAGAGGCCCTGGGCTTTTTTTAATTTTTTTTTGGTCCATTAGTTGTTTAAGCAGGGGAAATTTCAGTCATCGACGACAGGTCTTCCTCATTCCACTGCTGGTCGATAGAAAGCCCGAGCCTACACTTTTACCGACCCAAGGGATTTTTAACCTCCCACACCACATAGACATGGTATGAGAGCAACCGGCCTTTGATGACGCCGTAAGTTATACACAGCAGTGGAAATCCAAATTGGCAGAGCTGGGTGCACGGGGAATCGAACCGCCGACCCTCAGATTAGGAGTCTTACCTAGAAAAAAGTCAGACACTCTAACCACTCCGCCACAGAGAATTCCACTTGTGAGGCCCCCTCCCAAAGGCCTATGACCGTGTCAAGAATATTACACACTTTGGCCGGACACCCCCCACCCGATTTTGAGGCCCTAGGCCAAGCCTATAGTTAAATCCGGCACTGGACAGCATTACACTGATTCGACGAGATACATTTCTAGATTTAGCTCCGGTAGAGGGAGCCCAACGAGTCCACCTTTGTATGATACTGCATGTTAGCCACAAACTAGGCACAAGTAAAAAAAAAAATCATTCCAGCCCCCCCCCCCCCCATGTAGCCTGCTTTAAAATAAAGAATTAAAGAAATTGATGTCATCTGAGCAACATCGATTTCACTATAGTATACCGGATGGTATCCCCGATAATTAACTACATCTGTACGACTCTTCCACCCACCCACAATTACGGCATTGAATATATACATGCAAATCTTTTTATGTTTTTTTCCCCCCTTTATCAAACAAAAAAACCATTCCAAAAGGAAAACTGCATGCGTGACCCTCCCCCTACCTGCAACTTCGTACAATTATGGCATAGGATATACATATATATGAGACTTTCTTTTGCCTTTAACAAACAGAAAACAATTTCAAAAGGAAAAAGGTATATATTGCGCAAAAATAAATACATAAAAATAAAATCTTTAGCTATTGTCCCTGTCCCCACCCCCACAGCGTTCGAGACATTTTATGGGACGCTGAAGAAACAAAATGGCGGGTGGGCGCGCTGGTTCTTAACTGCCCTGGGAGTACCTCAGGGCAAACATTCAGGTGGAAGGGGAGGGAAGGTACTGCTTACTTGGCGAGGTGAGACAAGTCCTCCACATGCTGGTGTTTGGGACTGAGGATCTCAAAGATGGCCGTGAACTCGGTGACGCTGAGGAACTCTAGAAGCCTGCAACAGTGCAAGTCATGTGACACATAGTTAGTCTATGGTTGGTTGGTTGGTTGTTTGTTGGAGTTTAACGTCCTAGCAACATCTAAGGTCATATCAGGACGGGTACCGACGTGTGACAATGCGCACTCATGGCGACTTTATAGTGCTGCCCCACTAGGAAATCAGGCCGCTGGGATCATTACCTGATATCCCACTCAGTCACATTATCCTGACACTGAGCTAAGGCTATCCTATTAATGCTGAGCTAGGAAGCGATAAGTATCAATTTTATACGTCATTGGTTTGACTCGACCGGGAATGGAACTCCCGATTTCCCTCACGCGAGGCCCGCCTCTACTGATTCGGCCACCGTGCCCGGTAGGCAGTTAGTTTATGTATGTAATTGATTATCCAACTACAAATGTAAGCAATGTCCCCATCCTTTGCAACCGAAAGCTTCCTATTGTTGCAGAGTGCGCTATATTTTATTGGAGACTTCGTGCTCCGGCCCAGACAAAAGATATTATTCGACGAATAAAATTATATTTACTTAAACATTATATTAAATTCATTTCAACACATGTTTGCTTTATATAATAAATGACATAACTTGAAAATAAACACGAAAATCTCAAACTTAAGTATATGGCTAGATCTACATGTGATATGCTTAGCAATTTTTAAAAAAAGAGGGGAATGCTTGATTGTGGTTGGGAAAAGATTATAAATAAAATCAATGTCATGTTATGTCCTACTAGATATTATGCAAAACCTACTTAAAAAAAAAAAATCGTTTTTGTTTAAATTCATTGGCTATGCTGTCATTAAAATTATCCTTAAGGGAGGGTGCCAACGAAAAATGAGCTAGACCTACATGATTAGAGCAAATCCATTTCAATACACGATATTCACACGCATGCGCTGTGGCAAGTCCCACAACAGCAGTGTTCATCATCGTCGTCAGATGTCACATGCGTTGTGGATATTGCGCATTAATAGTGACTGACTAGTTTGGTACCCTCCTAAAATTGTCAAAAGGGTCCAAACATGACAATTTTATAATTTTTCTTGGAAGCTCCAATGATCCAAAGGCAATATACTTTTGGAATATTCAAAATATCCCAAAATTTGACTGACATACGTGCACTTGAAAGTTAGTAATTTCCATAGCTTTTGTATGCACTGTGGCAATGGTCACACAAGCGTAGTGTTCGCCGTCGCCGTCAGATGTCGCATGTGTTGTGGGTGTTGTCTATTGAAATCAAAATTACTTATCTGTCAGTTATGTGATTGAAACTGCAAGAGCTTACAAGTACTTTTCCACGAGTGTGGATGAGGTGATTCAAACACAACGGGAGTTTATAGGTTCTTTTCACGAGTGTAGATAAGGGATTGAAACAACAGGAGCTTCCAGGTTCTTTTCCACGAGTGTAGATAATGTGGTTGAAACACAACGGGAGCTTCCAGGTTCTTTTCCACCAGTGTGGATGAGGTGATTGAAACACAACCGGAGCTTCCAGGTTCTTTTCCATGAGTGTGGATAATGGGGTTGAAACATTGAAACACAACGGGAGCTTCCAGGTTATTTTCCACGAGTGTGGATGAGGTGATTGAAACACAATGGGAGCTTACAGGTTCTTTTCCACGAGTGTGGATGAGGTGATTGAAACACAACAGGAGCTTACAGGTTCTTTTCCACGAGTGTGGATGAGGTGATTGAAACACAACGGGAGCTTACAGGTTCTTTTCCACGAGTGTGGATGAGGTGATTGAAACACAACGGGAGCTTACAGGTTCTTTTCCACGAGTGTGGATAATGGGATTGAAACACAAGGGGAGCTTACAGATTCTTTTCCCCCATGTCCATGGTGTCCAGCAGGTCCATGACGGTTTCACACACCTCAGAGGCAATCGTGTACCTCGACTCATTCCCGTATCGCTTAATGTCAGCTGAATAGAAAGTTGTCACTTTGTTGTGAATACCACGTGGGGGGTGAGGTGGAGGGGAAAACCCATAGGATTCCAAATTTTAATCAGTACAATAGAAAAATCTATTAACAGATTCAAATATAGGTGCTCCTCATTCAAGTTACAAACTTTCAAAGATATGAACAAACCATTGCTGTGGTACAAATCTGTTGCTTGTGAATTCTTTTAATTAACATTTTGATCCACATGTCTCAGAAGTGTAAGACTAAGAGTGGTGTGTGCCAATGGTGGATGGTGGTACAAGTAATAAGAAATGGCACACTATTTCTTCACTTGGTATCTGGACCGCACTTCATCCACACCTCTCTCTATCTCCGCTCTGCTGGCCATGCTCCTCCTTGATAATGTCTGAAAAGAGTTCCAGGAGGGGGAGCCCGCCAGCATTTCACTTTCTACTCTTACCCTGTCCGTGTCTTTGGCTCCCCGGCTGGTCACCATAGAGCAAATAGACATGGTCCTTTGACTCAACTCTCCTCATTTCTCTGTCCTATACGCTACCCTTTTTTTCCCCCTTCACACGGGCTTACTTCTTCCCCTGATCAAGGGAGTTGTTTGCTTGGGTGGGGCCCTGTACCGTATCATTTCTCTCACTTTGTTCTTGTTGCCGGAACCACCTTTACCCGTTCCTTCCTCCTGAACCCATGCTGCTGTTACTGGATACGAGTGCTCTGTTACCACCGGACCGGAGTGATTCGGGGCCGCCCCAATGATTCGTCGTTTTGAATGTTGTAAAGACATCCTCAGCTTCTACAACTGTCCCACCTGAAGATTAATCTTCAAGCAAAGATTGGACCGATTTATCGGGGCCTTTCTATATTGCTGCAGTTTTGCAGCCGGTAACCGTCGTAAGGTTACGAACCCCCCAAAAGCACTATTTCAATGGAAACCATGGCGGAAATAATAAACCAATGTAGTGAGGAAATGATTAGCATTGCGGCATAAAAAATTCCACTCCTTCACAAATAGGAGATCATATATATATGGGTCACTCTCCTGAAAACTGGTCAGCATGAGATGGGATTTTAAAACATCAATAAAAACCTTCCTACTTATTTTTTTCCTTATACTTTTCATATTCATGCTCAGATTTGATGAAAGAAATAAGGGAAATAAAATAAAACTGTGTGCAACTTTGGTCTTTTTAGTTATGAACTGTTTTTGTACAAAAAAAAACCATTTTACAGTCAGCCATTTGTAACATGACATATGGGACGTGGTTGAATCCTTATTAACATCTTGTATTGCATTGATATATCAAACAAAACAGTTCCCAAATCAAAGAGGAAGTATTTATTAACATGTATGCATGCTTAAATTAAAAAAAATTTTTTTAATGTCTTCAGAAATAACATTAGAAATTTCCGTCACACGTGTAACCGTGGTGTCTGGATGCCACACAAATATTGTACACTAATTATTCAGTGAATAAAGCATGGCTGGGAATTACTTTTTTTAATCAATATAAGCACTAGATATTTCTGTATATTATGCCATGATTAATATGCTTCTAAGTATGATATTATTTAATTCTGATTAGATATTTATTAAGCAGACTGTGTGGTGTCCTAAACACGTGTTACACGTGTGACGCACATGTTATACTGCCATAAGAGATATCTTATTCATGGACTACACCTTTATTTTTTATCTCATCAATTTATATTTTACAAAGATGTAAAGGGGAGATTTCCAGCTTTCATTTGCAACCAAAAAATGTAAAAAATTCAAATATTAAATTTTAACTCTCCATGTGACACTTCTGGCCAGTTTTCAGGAGAGTGACCCATATCTATTGATATGTTATTAATTATGGATGATTATTCTCAATAAAGACATCTTTTGTTTTGTCAGGAATATTTTGGACTGCGCTTAAGTGACTGTAATTGCAGGTTGTCTAGTATGATATATGAGCCATGAACTGTACCTCGGTTGGAGAAAGCCATGTGGACGTTTTTAGAGCCGCCGAAGATGATGTATTTCCCGTTGATTTTGCGGGCAGCGAGGTGGGCCGCCTCCCCGTTAGCCTTCATGGTGCCGACCACCATCCGGGCCTCCGAGAATGGCTGAAAACAAGAGAATCAATGAATTGATGGCTAATGACTCAATTAATGAATCGATCTATCAAGGAATCAATCGATGAATCAATCAGCAACCACCAGTATATCAAATGAATCCATCAATGAATCCATAACGTTGGTTATACGAATCAATAAATGAATCAACGAATCAGTAAATGAATCAATAAACGAATCAGTAACCACCAGCATATCAAATGAATCAATAAATGAATCAATCAGTAACCACCAGCATATCAGTCAGCTACTCATGAGGGGTTCTTAGAACTGAACAAACAGGGGCTTTCCTCGAACAATTGGACCAACAATATGATAGGCAAATAAAACATTTCAACAAAACAGAAATGTCACTTTCAGGACAGCGGGTCATGAAGAGGACCCATTGTACCAAAAAAGGGTCACCTCTTCTGTCAATAAACAAATTGAACGTAACACCAAAAAAAACAACAATAATAACAAACCATGCTCATTAGAGATTTACTAATAGCTAAGAAAGATTGGAACATAAATAGCTCGGGTGGCGGGCATTGATTAAAGTAGTAGGTGGAGACAGCCAGAAAACGATAAATACGCTATGCATCCCCAAATATAGAGTGTTAACATCAAGTAAGATATTAATACATACAAGGAAGCGTGTTCTTCAGTGTTATGTGTGGTCTACTCTAATGTATGGGGCTGAGACATGGACAATCTCTAAGAAAATGTACAAATGTTTAGCAGCATTTGCGATGTGGACTTATCGAAGGATGATGAAAATATCATGGACAAAGAAGATCACCAACAAAGAAGTTCTCAGAAAAATTAAAAACAAGAAACGCTTGTGTGCCACTATACAGACAAAGAAACTTACTTATTTTGGCCACATCATTCGTCAGAGTTCAATATACCGTACATTGTTGGAAGGGAAGGTGAATGGCAGCAGAGGGAGAGGGAGACCAAGAACATCATGGTTTACAAATATTTCACAGTGGACAGGCTTGAATTATTCACAGTCTATCAGAACAGCACACCATCGGGACAAGTGGAAAACCATTGCATCCAACCCTCGACTAGAGGACAGAACTATTGATTGATTGATCCCCAAATAGCTGCAAGCTGGTTAAGTAGCCAAAATAGGACTGCCAATCTAATTATTTTGACAAAGTTGCGTGGGTACCTGCCAAACTGTACTTGGTGAAGAAAAGCTAAAGCTGCATAGTTCGATGAAAGCATCACATTTTCGAAACAAAAATTTGTAACATAATTTATTATATGAATATAAATTGGCGGTGCCTGCTTTAAAATTATTTATTCCGCAACTGCTTGTTTATTTCTTATTAGGTTTGATCACACATATCCAACTTAGATAGCGGTGCACTCATTCAACATTTATTGCTGCATAGAATGGAAAATGCTAATTGAGTCAATATAATAGGACCTATCAGTGCTGAAGTCTATGATGTTCAATGTTTCCGTGTGCAAACCAAAATTATTAGGCATGTCTCTACTTCAAATATCGCCAATGTTTGCACTTTAAAATAGATTTTCCTCAACCTAAATTAAAGTAGATTAAAAAATATGACAGAAACTGAAAACTATTGAATTGGATAACTTTTTTTTTTAAAGAAAAAAATGTAAATCAAGATACAGCAGTACCTGTTTTCAGTGATCCCTATGGTCAGTGAATCTCTGCCTTGCAAAGCCACTTTGTCAATGCACAACCTGTCTTTATTTCATTCTATTGTCCCGCTAATGCAAGAAAACCACTTATGTCATACAACATTGGCATGGATGCAGAATGGTCCATTGAAGACAGGTATTGCTGTTCCATTGGGATACCGTGTCACCGGTACCATGATACAGTATCCCACTGAGTCAGACTATCATTAAACAATCAGTGTGCCACGGCAGCTACATTGCGTATGTCTTATTTTTCTTAAATTATTAATTTGATCACAGGAAGTCTTTTGCAAAACCACGTTAATATATTTGACTCCCTCCAGTCGCTGAGTTGAGTGAGGGGTTGATTAAATGGTTGAGTGTGCGGTTGAGTGAATGAGTTAAGTGAGTGGGTGAGTGAATGGTTATGTGAGTAGCTGAGTGAGTGATTGAGTGAATTACCGTGGTGAAATATTGCTTCTAGGTGTGATTGTCGCCCCTGTTTCGGCGGTCATGGTGAGTGAGTGGTTGCGTGAGTGAGTGAGTGAGTGAGTGAGTTACCTTGGTGAAATACTGCTTCCACGTGTGGTTGCCCACCTTGTTCCGGTCGTCATGGTGAGTGAGTGAGTTACCTTGGTGAAATACTGCTTCCACGTGTGGTGGTTGTCCCCCTTGTTCCAGTCGTCATGGCGAGTGAGTGAATGGTTGAGTGAGTGATGAGTGAGTTACCTTAGTGAAATACTGCTTCCACACGTGGTTGTCCCCCTTGTTCCGGTCGTCATGGTGAGTGACTGAATGGTTGAGTGAGGACTGAGTGATGAGTGAGTTACCTTGCTGAAATATTGTTTCCACGTGTGGTGGTTGTCCCCCTTGTTACGGTCATCATGGTGAGTGAGTTACCTTGGGGAAATACTGTTTCCACGTGTGGTTATCCTCCTTGTTACGGTCATCATGGTGAGTGAGTTACCTTGCTGAAATATTGTTTCCACGTGTGGTGGTTGTCCCCCTTGTTACGGTCATCATGGTGAGTGAGTTACCTTGGTGAAATACTGTTTCCACGTGTGGTGGTTGTCCCCTTTGTTACAGTCATCATGGTGAGTGAGTGAGTTACCTTGGTGAAATACTGTTTCCACGTGTGGTTGTCCCCCTTGTTCCGGTCGTCATCGTCCCCGAGTCCGCCCGTGAACTTCTTCAGGGCATATGTGACACAGGTGGTCCCTTTGTGCGGTCCGTCATGCACCTCCATGAAGCAATTCCCGCGCGCCACCTAGCGGCGAAGTGAAAACACTAAATGTGGGTCGGTTGTTGGTGTTTTATGTCCTGGAAACATATACGGTCATATCAGGACGGGTACCAACTTCTTGTGACAGTGCGCACTCATGACGACTTTATAGTGCTCCCCCACTGGGAGACCAGGCCACCAGCACCATGACCTGATATCCCACTCAGTCACATTATCATGACACTGAGCTAACCAGTCCTTGACCTATCCTAATAATGGCGACACCCTTGCTAGGAAGCAACAAGTATCTAATTTTAAGTCATTGGTTTTACTTCACCAGGGTTCGAACGTGTTGGTTCGAATCCCACGATCTCCCAAAATGGGACGTGAACGCTCAACTCATTCGGCCATGGTGTCTAGTACACACACAAAATCTGGGTTAAACAGGGTATCCTGGTGGGACAGCACTATAAAGCCGTCATGGTTGAGTCGGTAGAAGTCGGTCCTGACATGACCTTAGATCCTGCTAGGACGTAGAAATGCAGTAAACAAAGAAAGATGGAAACTTTTTATTTAACATTATTCGGGGAATGGATTCGCCTCCAACATCAACAAACATCGGAAATCTAACTTCCGGTAAATGGCACACGCATATGGAGGGAAACAACTCATATGACTAAAGATTTGTTTGTTTTTTGTTGTTTTACGTCCTAGCAACATCTAAGGTCATCCAAAGTTTTCAACATGTTCATGGTCGCACAAAGCATACTACTTTTCCTGACCCCCCCCCCCCCGCCCCAACTAGCACAAATCAACATTTTACTACAGAACATACAGACTGTTATACGCTTTGTGCAACCATGAAAATGTTGAAAAGTTGGGATGGCCTCTAAATATTCTTTGTTTGTTTGACGACCTAGCAGCTAAGGTCATATCACGACGGGCCTCTAAGTAGATAGGAAATTTACTGAAAATAAACAAATATCGCCCCCCCCCCCCTGATTACACACCTTTCGTCTGATCTCGGAGTTCTTGTCGAATATGGCGTCGTCGGGCCCCCGACATGAGACCTTCACGTCCAGCAGGTCGGCGTGGATGCCGTCCGGCAGCGTCCCCATCGGCACAGACGCCGTCACCACTTTCAGGTGCGGGTTGGTGCGCGCCCATCGCAGCCACCTGCCAGCCAATCAGAGAACACCTTGGAGGTATAGCATGAGGCGATTTGCACAACAGCATTCAAAATAATAGGTTCATTGGTTTTTGGAGTTTTACGTCCTGGCAACATCTAAAGTCCTATCAGGATGGGTACGTACTTGTGACAGTGCACACTCATGGCGAATTTATAGTGATGTCCCACTAGGAAATCAGGCTGCTGGCACCATAACCTGATATCCTACTCAGTCACATTATCCTGACACTGAGATAACGAGTCTTTGCCATATTCTATTAATGCCGAGCGCCAGGCTAGGAAGCGACAAATATCAATTTTTAAGTCATTGGTTTGACTCAACCAGGGTTTGAATCCCATGATCTACTAAAACGGGAGACGGACGCTCAACTCATTCGGCCATCCTGTATGGTCAATGGATACACGGTTGTCCTTTGAAGATAGGTTATACTCTATATAAAGTCATGTCATGTATACATGTATGTATACATGTATGTATACATGTATGTATACATGTATGTATACATGTATGTATGTATGTATGTATGTATGTATGTATGTATGTATGTATGTATGTATGTATGTATGATTTCCCACAATGAATATGGCATTTTCTGTAGACATGGAGCAAAATCACCAACACTAACTCAGTCCGGTAGGTAGATCTATGCATCACATAACAGCCCAAATTACAGCGCAGTCACTGCTAAAAACAAACATGTAACTAAAACAGACATGTGACTAACAGGATCTCATATTAAACAGATTGACTCTACCAATTCCAGTCTAGCTTCCTTTTTCATTTTTAAGTGAGAAAAAAGAGAGTGGGGGAGGAAGGGAGGGAGGGAGGGAGGAAGGGAGGGAGGGAGGGAGGGAGGGAGGGAAGGAGGGAGGGAGAGACAGAGAGGGGGAGAGAGAGAGAGAGAGAGAGAGAGAGAGAGAGAGAGAGAGAGAGAGAGTTAGTTAGTTAGTTAGTTAGTTTTCTTCAATTTATCTTACATAAAGGTTTCCTTTTGAAAACCTAATTAATCAATGGGAATTGTGACTTGACCTTTAAAGAAAGGGATATTTTTTGTTTCTCTCACTCACATTCATAAACAAACCAAGCCTTCTCAAATGTGAACACAACATACATAGGGCCTTCGTGCAGCTATTTCTAAACAACATCTAAGAGGCATTGAAAGATTGAGTAAAAATGTGATAGAGAAACTATTGTGACATGTGTCCGTGTGGGAGTGGGCCGAGACTGCTGGCCTAGACGACGGGTGGTTGTGTGTGTGTGTGTGTGGGGGGGCGGTGGAAATATCCCACAAGCAGACGGATCTGCTGCGCTATCATTTGGTTGTTTACGATGGTGGTGGTGGTTCTTTGTTTTTAAAGCTACAAGTCTTGCACTTCAAAGGGAATGAGTGCTCAGCGGCGCTTGTCAGCTGCCTCCACTCTGCTCGTGTGAGCTTCCTTCATCCTTGGTACAACTGGACGTGGGTTGGTGTCGCAATGCGGATGTAGACAGACGCTGCGTGCATCCAGTGCCGGTGTCGCAGTTTAAAAGGATACCTGGTTTAAAACGGGGCTTTGCACTGTGCGCATGTGCATGCATTTCTGCCTGATTGAGATTGTACCCATGTTTAATAACTTGTTAATTGCTTGTTAACTTGTTAGTGCAGAGGATATATACAATCGAGCAGAACATAATCACTACAATGTTTCCTGAAGGAATCCTTGTTTGTCTCGGCCTAGAATTCCAGAGAGCTCTCCCACAGACAGAAGCAAGCCAGAAATTCAGACAAGATTTCATGCTTGCCAATTGACTTTGACGCATGCGCATTGCGAAAAGCCCCCATTTTAAAATGGGTACCTTTTTAAACTGCGACACCGGGCCTTTTGGCGCCAAACCTCACAGCTAGACAGGACGACTGGTGACAACAGCCGCACCGCGCCAAAAATAGAACAGACATTCTCAATCCGGCAGTCTCGTCGCTGCTTTTAAGTTCTCGCGTATTTTTAAGTTCTTGGTGTTGTGCTTGCTACAAGAGCAGTTATAGTTGACATGCAACTTTTTGTTGTTGTTTTTGTTGCCGCTGCTGCTACTCTAAATGCTAAATCAGCCTAAAAGATGGTTAATATTTGTCGTCTTTGGGCAATGGAAATCGTTTGAGGAAATAACACCTTGCGTTTTGCTAGTGGTACAATTCTAATGTCTTGCAAATGCTATAAGCTTTGATTATTTCTTTTACATTAGACTTCATTTTCAGTTACATTGAGGTAAACTCTGCTAACCGCAATGTGGTTATGTGCTGGACTGTTCATGAATTTCCCACTCCACCGGTCCAACGATTGAATGTGCACCCACCTTAAAGCTCTAGTTTTCAATGGGCGCATACATACCAGTATAAGAACTGTATATACCCTAATGTTGCAATTTCCTAGTATATAGGATTAGGAAACCGCGAGGAATTGCAGTGAATGGCTGCATAGGTCCATTGTCTGCAGAGGTAGAAGCAGTATTAAGGGTTACTGTGGCAGATCAAAGACAAATGTCAAGAAAACTTATTTTTGGACTAATTATGGCATTTCCACGCTAGGTTGTTTTTCTACCCAAAATAAAAAGGGAACTTTAATTTGTTTTTAAACTTGGAGTCCCTATAAAGTCCATAATCAAACCATTACAGCCATGTCCCATTCAATAACGAGGACAACCAACACATTAATATATTCTTTTAATCATTGATAAAGAGAAATCGCTGAATCTTTAATTTAATTCCAACACTTCAACCATAACTCCATCCAATTCCTATACAAAGATGACCCACTACCAAGTCAAACTAAATAAGACAAAGATCGCAGCCAGTTCATCAAATGATTGAGTTCCATTGATTAAGGTAGTATTTATAATGACATGTGAAGGATGTAAGGATACGCAATAACGGTAGACTTGCCGATATGATCATTTATTACATCAACAGTATATATATATATATATTATATATATATATATTATATATATATATATATATATATATATTATATATATATAATTATATATATATATATCTATGATCCACCTTCAATTATATCTATGCAATATATCTCATTCGTGTAGATATCATCAATTACCGATCAAATGCATAGGCAACTGGATGGGCAATCCCGCCACGGACGTGGGCGCGTCCCACCCAGCCAAACATCAATAAGTGTCAGGAACCGAAGCGACTTTCATGTCGTCCAAGATACGGTCTGAGAGAGGGGTGCTAATGTACTGAAACACGGTGTCCGCAGACCAGTCCCACCTCTGCTTTATCTCTGCAATGCTGGCCCCCTGCAACGCCAAGAAGGTTGTCCCACCCCGGCGACATGAATGGCACGACAATGACTCAGGATCCAGGCCCGCCGCCCCGGATAGGCCCTTGATGGCCGCCTGCATAGCCCTATACTCGAAAGGCGAGAATCCGCCTGCAGGTGATGGTACCTGAAAAGCGGCATCACCGCTTGTTACGTGAAGTTTCCAGAAAATGTTTCCGCACCCAATAGACTGCGCACAAGTCTGTATTGCACAAGGCAGACATAGGTATCAATAGTTTCCTCTGTGAAAACAGTATAGTCTTCGACTTTCTAACCGATATCACCATCCCCCAAGGTTAAAAACTAAAGTCTGAAGGGAGAACAGAGTCCGAGATAGTTAGCTGGCTCTTACGCAGCAACCCACGGAAACCTGTCAATAGCGCTGTACGGATACAAGTGTGCCATAAACTACTTGACATAAACTCAAACATTGCCAATAGGTCTCTCGGTAGAGTAGGCGCCGCAGACTTAACTCAGCAACCCAGGACTCTCTTGGCTCCTCCCAATACTGTTTTCATCTGATGTGCATTATAGTTAATAGGCTCAGAGCCCTCAGACTTCAAAAAGAAATTTAAAGCAGTCAAATAGTTTGTTATGGAGGAGTATGTCAAGGTATGGCTAAGCCAAGTGATGTATAAGGCGACCTGGGAGGAAGGGCAAGGAAGAGGCCACAGAAGCCCACAGAAATAATCGATAAACTGGAAATATCGACGTAGCTAAGTAGAGCGAGTGGCTCTCGAGCTTGGTGCATAATACTGGTCTGCCAACGCATCAGTTTGCACCTCCAATTCAGCTAAATCTGGAAAGAAATTTATCCTAATCAAACAAATGGCTACAACATAATCTACGAAGAGCGTCCGCATTTATTATACGCTGACCGCTCCCTGTTTCAATCCATCTACTCATTGCATCACAAATGTTGTTATTTTTACTAGACAGATATACTGGTGTGATAGAGAAATTATACTCGCAAGACTTCCAAAACAGTTCCTTCACCCAAGTCATTATAACCTCGTTAGAACAGCGACCGGTGGCAAGTGCCGAACGGACAGTGGTGTTATCAGTGACAAACACCATTGAACAGTCTGCCCAAAGTCGGCTCCAACGCTCCGAAGCGCTTACTACTGCCCACTTCTCCCTTATGTTAATGTGAGAGTCGGGGAATCTTAAAAGAAACCCAGGAACAAATCCTAACGATGTGGATGGCTTCAGCCATACATCTCTCCATTCGGCCACGGGCAGCTTAAACAGGAACAAAAAACAATGGCGACATTGTTCTATCGATGTCTTACAAAGAAAGTAAAACACATACAATAACTTTAAAACTCTCTCAAAAGTTTCAAAACTGTAGCAAAAACATTGCTGACTTACATTTAATCATAAATGACGTCCAAAAAACCAATACTTCCTAGTTAGATTGTCGTTCTAAGTAGAAAACTGCCGGAGCAACTCAACAAATGTCCTCCCGTTGTGAGTTGATTATGCTAATTGCTGGACCCGGATGTGCTTCCTTCTCCCTCGGCTATGAGTAGCCAGAGGCTTAGTACCAAGGTAAAATATATATTTACACATATATATAAAATTATGTAAAATGGTATCAAACAATTGCGCAATCAGAGAGCTTGGTCCAATCGATTTAAACACACATGACTCATTAAACTAGAAGCTAGATCTATATATTCCAATTTTATCAGGCTACAACTTAAACGATAAACCAATATATATATCCATCAATCCATACTACACGACACATGGTGGGATGCTTAAATTAGTATATTACAGATAAGGCACGTCTCATAATCGTTCCTTTGTTCTTACACATTGAGTATTAGTCAATCGAGTAGCATCATAATAGAGGCCTAACATGACACTCACAGTGTGACACTGTCACTATGGTCCTGTAGTTGCAACAACCAGCAAATGTCACACACGTGCTGGCTTAGAAATGCCACGGGGCAGACTCTCTCTCAAAGGACGGCTATTAACTCGTTTTAATAGACTCAATTTAGTAATTATAGACTGTCACTGTCTACATCAATTACAATCTTTTTTAATAGGCTTATAAATATAGCAACCTCTATATATTCATTCACAAGTATCTACATGAAGCTAGTGACAATTTGATACTGATGGGTGTATATTGAAACATGTTACATGTGGGAATTAATAACAAACCTGCTGATTAATCAGCCTCTGACGTCACCGTAGGTATTAACAATCCGTGGGCGTGAACCCATATTAGGGCATTGCCTTGTGTGGTGAAATCGGTGAGCGATAATAGAGGATATCGTAATTACGCTGCAGATATCTCGTACTTACATATATGCTTGGTCTTCTTTGTCATCTCGCGACAAGAGTCTGCCTAGTAAAAACTTTTTCAAAAACTTCTTGGTGAGATTAGATACGTCAGAGTCGTGCAGTCGCTCAACGACTGCGGAGAGCAGATCGGCTGGCCCCTCCACCACCGCCATATTTACTAACTGTACCCCAGTGGTGGCGAAGCATTGATCAGTTACATGCTGTTGACACCAGATGGCGCCATCGTGCGGTGTCAGGATTTGCTTTACAGAGTGCTCTATCTATTTCTATGGTTTGCTGTATCGAGATTTGTGTGGGTGCAGTCAAAGACCCTATAATACTAAGACGGCTCACTCAGCCTGTACTGTGTAATCAAAATGATCAAACCCACCACTTGGTGCGCTGGCTGTTCTCTTGGTTAAACAGGTGCTATATTATATGTATAAATGTATATATGAATGTGAAAGATGTGTGATGATGGCGATGCTGATGCTGATGCTGATGATGATGGGCATTTGTTCATAGCAATTTCATATTAATTGGTATTCATACTTACCTATCTCATGTATAATATAATTGTATGTGTTTACATCTGAAACACCAACCAGCAGCCGGCTGATCAAACCCACCACAAGGTGGCACTGCAAAATTTACATTACCATTGGAGAGTGTGACATATGCGTAATAGACGTATAGGTGTGTGGCTAATATATGTTAACGAGATGCAGAGTTTGAGACCAACGAATATGTTAATGATATGACATCATAGAAAGTTTAGCCGGCGGGTCAAGCGAGCCCTAGGCCGTGAATAAACCATTCAGTATTCAGAAGTCAAAGTGTTCAGACGTTGTACTTTCACATGGTGTCAGATGAGGAAGAATGCCGCCCGCTAATACGTTGCCGGGATTGCAGCCGCCTGGTCAGGTTGTCCTCAGCCACAATGCGAGATCGAACTGGAAAACATGGATCAGAGCATATGACATATACGCCAGAGCTGCAGGTGTCATAATGAAGACAGAACGAGTGCAACGCTGCATCTTTCTTCACATTGCTGGCAAGGAGGCGCAAAAAGTGTTCGCCAATATGGATATCGCGCTCGCTGATCAAGATAAGATCGTGCCGCTCACGGAGGCATTTCGGACATATTGTGTAGGCAAATGCAGTCTTATTATCACAAGATATAAGTTTAATACACATAATCAGGCTACAGAAAATATGGCTACGTACATCACAGCATTGAGAGACAGAGTGAAGGATTGTGAGTATGGTATGGTGGAGGAGTCGCTGTTGCGCGATCGGTTAGTGGATGGTGTGAGGAATGTGAATTTGCGTAACAAACTGCTGCAAACTACTGAGTTAACGTTGGGAAAATGCGTCAGTTTTTGTGAGATGAGTGAGTTCAGTTCTGATCTGTTGGAGGACACCAAGTCAGGCGTGGAAAGTAAGGAGATTGATTTCATACGGAACTATGCTAATGCGCGTACCGGTGCACTGGCGGTTCGGTCATCGGCGACGCCATATTGGAAATTGCCATCTTGGAATGCCGGCGGTGCCGGTGCAGGAGAGTTCAAGATCCGCTGCCAGAATTGTGGATATGAACACCGCCGGGGAGTCTGCCCAGCGAAAGGAAAGGCTTGCATAGCCTGCAAAAAGATCGAGCACTTCGGTAAGGTCTGCACGAGCAGACTGGGCAGAGTCAACGAGCTTACCATGGAAGAGCCCGACCCTCACAATGCTGAGCAAGACCCGGATCCGGCTGAGGTCAACATGCTGGCAACGTATCTCTTTGTCGGTGCAGTGGACCGCGGTGCCGAGCAGGATGCCGAGCTGTGGCACGTGATCGTTCGGGTGAATGGTTGCCCTGTCAAGTTCAAGCTCGAGACACCGGGTCGGAGGCGAACGTGCTGCCGAGGTACGTCTTCGACAGAGTTGCGCCAGGGCGGCTGACGAACACCAGGTGTTCGTTGGTGACGTTCTCGGGTCATCAGATCACTCCTGACGGGGAGGCGCTGCTGGACGTCAATGACAGAGTGCTCAAGTTCCAAGTGGTACCGGACTGTCAGCCTATCTTGGGTAAGCAGGCTTGTGTGACATTGAACCTGCTGGTGCGTGTGGATGAGGTGCACTGTGCTGTGCCGACGAACATTTCCAAGCCGACGAACAGTCCCAGTGCTCAAGCGGAGAAGCTGGTAACCGAATACAAAGATGTGTTTCAGGGTTTGGGGTTGATCAAAGCAAATGCTGTCATTTATGTCGATAAGTCTGTACAACCTGTTATAGATCCGCCTAGATGGATTCTGTTTGCCATTCAGGTTAAGGTACGTAGTGAGCTTGATCGCATGGTAGAGTTAGGTGTCATAGTTGAACAAGATGAATCTACCGAGTGGGTTAATTACATAACAATCGTAAAAAAACCAAACAAGATAAGGATTTGTCTGGATCCGACTAAGTTGAACAAGGCGATAAAGAGAGGGCCTTTCCCTACCAAAACGATTGACAAAATTATTGCCAAAACGACAGATGCAAAATATTTTTCAGTTTTGGATGCGATGACAGGTTATTGCAGATAGAGTTAGATGAAGAAAGTTCACGTCTGTGCACGTTCAATACTCCGTGGGGCCGGTACAGGTACACCCTCTTGCCTTTTGGCATCAAAACAGCCGGTGACATTTTTATTCAGGAAATGCACCGTGTCATGGGCGACATACCCGGTATCGGGATAGTCACGGACGACATTTTGGTATATGCGTCAACGGTTGAGGAGCACAATGAGCGGCTCTGAGCCGTGTTGGACCAAGGTAGGTCAGTTAACCTGAAATTAAACGAAACAAAATCTTTGCTATGTAAGACTACAGTGAAGTATGTAGGTCATCAACTTATCCAGCAGGGTATGAAGCCTGATCCAGACATAATACAAGCAATAGTTGACATGCCAGAGCCGCGTGACAAACAAGGCGTCCACAGGTTCCTGGGCATGGTTGGATATGTACACAAGTTTATACCCAACATGTCCGAGATAGCCAAACCACTACGCACACTCCTGGCTAAGGACGTTGCGTGGCACTGGCAGACCGAACAGCAGGGCGCGTTTGATAAGTTGAAGGAAAAGTTAAGAACTGCTCCTGTGTTATCGTATTACAATGTTAAGAAACCCATTGTGATCCAGGTAGATGCTTGTCAGTCAGGGTTAGGTGCCGTGTTGATGCAAGATGACAAGCCGATCGCACTCGCATCTCATGCGGTTAACTCAGCGCAGTGTGGCTATGCCACTATCAAAAAAGAAATGCTCACCATATGTTTTGGATGCCAGAGGTTTCATGACTATATCTTTGGAAAAGAAGTTCAAATTCAAACGGACCACCAGCCGTTAGTGGCAATAATGCAGAAGCCAATTCATAAACTTTCGGCTAAAATGCAAAGGATGCGAATGCGGTTGCAAAATTACAATATTAAGCTATGTCATGTGAAGGGTTCTTTGATGTTTTTTGCAGACACGTTGTCCAGGGCGCATAGCGCCAAAGTAGGTCATGGTAGCCTGTCCAATGACATGTTCTGCGTTGCCGCAGTGGACATGCAGTCGTCAAATTTGTGAAGTAAGATTGTCAAAGAGTATGAGAAGGATGTATCCATGTCCATGTTGATCTCACACATTGAAGATGGGTGGGACACGACACGCACACAGACGCCACCGTGTCTGAGACAGTACATCCCATACAAACACGAGTTAACGATAGAAAATAATCTTGTCATGAAAGGCAATCGGGTGGTGGTTCATCCGGGTCTCCACGGTGAAATGATTGAGGCGTTACAAGAGACACACTTAGGTGTGACAAAGTCCAAGCAGCTGGCGCGGGACTGTATGTTTTGGCCGAATAGGAATAAGCAAATTGAAGATAAGGTCAGTCGGTGTGACACTTGCCAAAACAACTGGAAAATTTTGCATAATGAGCTGTTGATAAATCACCCGATCGCCTGTCAACCGTATGAAAAAGTTGGTGCCGACTTGTTTGAGTATTCCTAGCCAGGTCATTTCGGACAATGGTCCACAGTTTAAGAGCCATGAGTATAGGGAGTTTGCGCAGCACTATGGGTTTAAGGCCGTATATTCCAGTCCACAGTATCCCCATAGCAATGGGCAGGTAGAACGGTTTGTGCAAACAGTCAATGACATGCTAAAGAAGTGTGAGAAGACTGGGTCTGATTTTCAGTTAGCTTTGCTGAATTATCGTAACACTCCATTGCATCGTCCTGAATGCATCTCCGGCTCAGCTGCTCATGAGCAGAAGGTTGAGGGGCAGGTTGCCGATGGCGGAGGAAATTTTGGTGCCCGAAACACAAAATCCAAAGAAAGTCCAGACGGCAAAACGGCAGCAAAGTCAGAAAGCGTTTCATGACAGGAAGTGTGGGAAGCCGCACAAACCTATGAAAGTCGGAGATAAAATAAAGTACAAAAATCATGCTGGGGAATGGAAAAAAGGGGTTATTTTGGGACGGACTGGTGTTTCTGGGAGAGAATATCAAATTTTGAACGAGTCAGATAATATGTTATATCAGAACCGGGTGCAGATTATCAGGGCACCTGTGGGGGGGCGGCCCAAACTGGTTGGGCAGACGCAAACTAGGTCAGCATCTTTGCCGAATGTAAACAGTGCGGCTAATCTAACTAGGTCAGGTTGGCTGATTAGGCCGGCGAGCAGGTTAGACCTGTAGTAGTTCAGTGTAGAGTGGGTGTGTACACATATAAAATGTGCATGTAGGATTAAGTTATATTTTCAGCTGTGTGTTGTTATTGGATATGTAATGGACATTTTATGACGTGAGGCGTTACGGCCGGACAGTTGAAGGACTTCAGTGCCATACAGTGCTCGGACATTTGCAAGGACTTGTGTTTCAGTTAAGTATGCATATATGTATTGTGCATTCGTTTGACTGTATGTGGTTATTTTGAAACATTTCATGTTCCAGAAATACTTTGAGGGGGGGATGTGATATATGCGTAGTAGACGTATAGGTGTGTGGCTAATATGTTAACGAGATGCAGAGTTTGAGACAAAGGAATATGCTAATGAGATGATGTCATGGAAAGTTTAGCCGGTGGGTCAAGCGAGCCCTAGGCCGTGAATAAACCATTCAGTATCCAGAAGTCAAAGTGTTCAGACATACTTTCACAACATGCACTCCCTCTATACATTGAGTAACTTCTCAAACCATAAACGCCACCATAAAACCATAAGAAAGTAGAATAGAATACAAGTTTCTAAAGCAAATTCTTATTGGCAGAATTAACATTCTTTGCATTTAGGTCTTGATAATTCTAGAAATAGAAATATTTAGAATAACTGTATACAGCATTAGTAGGGACTACCTACTTCCTTTCAAAGTTGACTCGCAATGCGAATTTCAGCTGAATGCATATATTTGATGGAATCTTTGATATCCAGCATCTAAATTACGCTTATGGACATTAAAGGGAAAAGGTATAGGTGGTCAGGAAAACAAACAAACTTGGGATAGTTATAATTTGTGCCACAGGGTGGTGCATGCGTATGCTGCGTTCATATGAACTGGTGAATATGGTGTTTCCCAGTTCACAACCTGTGAATTATGTTCAAGTGACTTCACAACTTTTGAACACCACCTGTGAACTGGAGATTTTGGAACCTGCTCCTTACTCACCACTCGTGAAGAAATGGCGGTGTCGCAGTTTCCGCCGTCAGTCGTATGCGTGGTGCAAAACATTAGTTTTATTAAAAATTAATAGAAATCCAGAACCCTAACCTTATAAATTTGATATAATCTTTTTGGTAAAGATGTTTTCTATATGTGTACCAAGCGATTTGTTTCTAGGTGGTGTGGTTTTAGAGATATTTCACTTTTTCTGTATGAAGATTTGACAATTCCTCTATTATCGCCCAGCATGATATATGTTTACAGCGAATTGTCAAATGAACGCTCTCAGTTTACATGGTCATTGTCCAGATACGCAACTAGGGTTAGCCACCGGTAGGTGCTTCCGGTAGGAGGAGGCCATCTTGTCTTAAATAAATCATAACACACGTGCCAGAGAGTGATGTTTGATCTTTACATGGTGCCAGGAGTGAAAAGGAATTAGCGGACAATGGAATCATGAAAGAGATGGTTGATCTTTACAGTCATGTTCACCAGCAGTAACTGGGAAGTTCACCATGTTCACGAGGACCGTATGAACGCAGCATAAGTACTGAACTTTTCCACTTGATGGTGTAGAGTGACCTAGATTGGTCATGTGATAGCTGTTGTGAAGATGGCTGGGTGAGTGGAGAGAAGGGAGAGTGAAACTGAGGTTTTATATTTGCTTTAATGTAAAATATGTCAGTACAATTACATTGCATAATTCAATCAGAAACACATAGAAGGAAAACGTTTTTTTGTTGTTGAATGTAAAAAGGTTTTGGACTGTATGGGGTTTGAACCCACAACACCAAACAACTTCAGATTATAAGCTGAATACCATAACCACTAGACTACAGAGGCCACATGTAGCTGGTTGTCTCGGTTCAGGCTATTTGTGTATAGGACATCATATATACAAGGTGTATGTATGTATGTATGTATGTATGCATGCATGCATGCACGCACGCTCGTACGTACGTACATACATACGTATGTATGCCTTGTATGTATTATATATATCATATCGCAAATGCACCGGGATCTGCGCTTAATGCTATGATGGCAGCAGCCATATTCTACGATCCAGACTGACCTGAGCGTTAATGGCTTGACGGGATCCGCCGCAAATGCGCAGATTCCCAGGTTTAATGCTATGATGGCAGCGACTGTTCTGGTCATGCGTTATTGGTTGGGCGGGATCCATCGCAAATGTGCCAGGTTCTGGGCTTAACGCTATGACGGCAGCAGCCATTCCGCAGTGTATACACCGATGGACGACTCGGGATCGCAGAATGTGCAGTTTGTCATAGGTGAGAGTAGAAACTGATATGGTGCTACGACCCCAGGCCGTCTTCCGACGCATACGCTGTGAAACAGTGCATTTGCGATGGATCCCATCCAAATGATAACACATAGGCATGACCAGAACGGCTGCTGCCATCATAACATTAAGCCCAGAAACCTGCGCAATTGCACCGGATCCTGTCAAACCATTAATGCTCAGGCCCAGCTGAATCATAGAATATGCAGTTCCTCATAGGTGAGTGTAGAAACTGATATGGTTCTACTACCCTGGGCCTATAAATATATATTAGTATTGGCAGATCAATAAATTGACTACATTCAAACAAGGAGGAAAGCGTAGCGGTGATGGGATGGACAAGTCTTTATTGCTGTCTGGGCTAGCAATTATATGCCTACCGGTTACAAAGTTTGAAATGTGAGCGACGAATGAACAAATATGGCGGCCTGGCTGCGGAACCCGCCGTTTTGGCACCAAATCGGGCAGTCCTGGGCTCGACTGGAACAGCCATTGATTGGACAATATCTAATGAGCCAAATGCAATATAATTAATTATTAATCGATAGGTAATATTAATAATAGAAGCATTTAATTCCGGCATTTATATACGCATAATATATTATACTCCTTATATTTTGTTGGTCCATATATAAGTGTAGTAGTCTGTACATGAGCTCCACTACCACGCAGTAGCGGCGGAGACTACGCCACACACCTGTGCAGTTACACTGAACTGCGCTAGGTGGCGGCAGGCTAGCCCCGACTGGGCTGCCCTCTACTGCATGTGGCTAGCTCATCCCCCAACACACCTAGGGCGTAATCGATTAATCGACTCTGGTCACCCGAGCCACTTTTTGGTGCATGCGCACAACCTGCAGACTCGGGTCGAATAATCGAATACGCTTCTCCACACTCGGGGTGAACAAAATGGTGGCCCTTTTTTTTGTTTTTTAATAGCCGATATAATTACAGCAAAATATGATTTAAATATTTTTATGATGGCATAGTTTAGTGATATTTCCATTTCATTAATCTGTTATTACCAACAAAAAATATATATGACTGGTACCGGTGGCTGTTATCCTGCAGGACGGTACCAGCACAAATGTGACGTCATTGCTCCTTGCAAACCCCAGCCAAGAGGTGGGTTACTGGAGTCGGGTTCTTTTGCACACGGCACGTGTATTTGTCGACTCCACTCGCGGTGTTCTATTTGAAATTCTGACAACTCGGGTGACCCGAGTCGCATTAATCGATTACGGCCCTATAGAGTCGATGTGTGACCTGGCGAGTCAGGGGGGGGGGGGGGGGTCAGATGACTGTGGATGCCGCGGAGAGCAGATTAGTTCAATAAACCAAGGTGAAGCGTACTCGTATTGGATCTTGGCGTTCTTCCATGTGTGCATGGCAGTGTGGGAGTCGGAGGGCCGTGGGCCATTACATATATATACATACCTTGTATATACATCGCATATATGACATATACTATTACTAGTGCATATATCAAATGTATATATGACGTCATATATACAAACAGCCTGAACGGACACATAATTATGTGTGCTCTCTGTGGCCTAGTGGTTAAGGTGTTGAACTTCTAATCTGACGTTGTTTGGTGTTGTGAGTTCAAACCCCATGTAGTTCACTACTTTTTACATTCAACAACAAAAAAAACCTTTTTCCTTCTATACGTGTTTCTGATGTTACATTGTGCTGTCTATAGTGCTGTTTGATGTGAATTTCAAGGTCACCTTTATGAGTTAATCGAGTGCCGTGTGAGGGGAGGCGTAGTGTATGGGAGGTGTGCCAAGCAAGTGAGCTGATTAGTAATAACTTCCATGAATTCATACTCGTATAATTCTAATAGATCACATAGGCTATAGCGAAAATGTTGATATAAATATAGCAACTTCTGTATCAAACTGAATATGAATTAATACATCAGTGGCATTACTGACGTAACTTAGTAGCCCCCGACTGAAGTTAGGATAGTATTTGATAAATTCAAGGACTTGTGCTTTTTCGATTTGCCTAAAAATTGAGCTTTTTTTACCTCCAATGGACCTTTCTCCATCTAGTGTTTTTTTACACCAAATTCAGAAGGCACCAAATTTCGTTTTAAATTGTACAATTTGGAGGAAATGCTTGGTCTCAAAACAAACCCCAACAGTGGGAATAAATTGTTTTTACGTCCTAGCAACATCTAAGGTCATATCAGGACGGGTACTGGCTTGTGACAGTGTGCATTCCATGGCAACTTTACAGTGCTGCCCCACTGGGAAATCAGGCTGCCAATACCATGACCCGATATCCCACATCTTGACACTGAGCTAACCAGTCCTTGCCCTATCATACTGATGCCGAGCACCAGGCTAGGAAGTGACAAGTATCAATTTTAAGGTCATTGGTTTTGACTCGACCAGGAAACAAACTCCCGACCTTCCACATGCGAGGCCCGCGCCACAGCGCCCGGTCAGTGGGAATAGAAATACATCACTGGAATTAACCCCCATTCCAGTCCTTCCATGGAGTTGCTCCAGAGAACACCATTTTATCAATTAAAACGCGAGGTAGGCGATAACAGTCACAATAACACCATCCAGGCAGACTATGATCAGTCATCGGTATAAATCTTATGCTTGGAAAATACTGCATGAACTTCTGGAAATTCTCCACGATTCCCTAACAGTGCTAAGCCAAGGAGAGAATTTCTGCGTTTTCGGGGAAATCCACTCCATACTTTTATCTGTTTTACTTCGGTTTCTACATTCCAGCAACATATAATAGGCGATTATCAAAAATCGCGGAAACTTAGGACATTTTTCAACGCTGGAAAATGTTAAATAAATACTATAAGTAAACATAACAACAGTGGGGTGGATTTGATATGAAATTATTTTAATTTTACAATACAGACAATGGACACATGGGAAAGTAAAATCACAGTAGCATATAAGTATCCCTCAACTGGAGTTTCTCTTTTTTTCTCTTCTTTTTTTCTTTTCACTTTCCCCCCTTCAATATCCCTTGCTATTTTGTTATAATATTGGGCTTACAGCCGTACTGACCAGCTGCTTGCTGTATTGGCGTGGGGGTTCTTCCATGTGGCGGCGACACCATTACTGCACCTCTGCGCATCGTAGTCGGTTCATGACGAGACTTTTATTTATTGCTCAGTCCAGTTTCACCATGTGGTAGTGGTATTGTGGGAGTATGCCAGAACCAACCTAAGAGCGGCCAGTCCTTAGGGCACACGAGGCTGAAAAGACCGAGAAGGAGTAACCGAAGACAACAACAAAATTTTAATGAAATAAAATTTAAAAACCCAGAAATCCTATTGAGACTTGCAGATGACATATATACTAATTCGTATACATTAGTAGTACACTCGGTGTTTAAAAGGTAAGAGAGCATTGTTTCTGGATGGCAGCACGAGTCTGGGCGATGCCATCAGAATTCAACCCAGGCAGGCGCATGCAATGCCTCTTTAAGATTGTTATGGGTATTATACTATATTATTATTATTGACAATGATGATGATGATTTCTCCATGTATTCGATTGTTATTAACTAATTCATATTTGTTATCACTATTCTTGCATGTATCAACAACTTTGAAGATAAGAGACACATACTTTCTTCTTAGATAAGAGAATCTTGGTGGTTCATACATTCACACACACAAACTGTCTGGTACTAGGCTACGAGGATCCCGTCCATATACCTGGAGCGGGTGTGACCATAGGCATGGCATGTCACTAATTAGGAAGGACAGCTAAATAATTGAGGAAGGAACAGTTAGCGTGTTCACTAGACACTCATAGGAGACCGCTTTCAAATCCATGTTTACCTTGTTCATCCATTTGTCTTTTTTTAAAGGATAATTAATTATCACTAACCAATTAGGTATTATTCTGTGTATGAATAAGGTAACGTTGAAAAATCAGTACCATAAGTAATGTAGTAGTAGTAATAATACTAAATAATAAACCAATTACGAATGTCTGAAGCACCTAGACAAAGCAAACCTAGATGTACCGCAGACGACATGTAAAACGAGCCCGCCACAAGTCGTTCTCGGAGAGACAAACCAATTCTCGAGTGATCCTAACAAAATGGCATGGCAAACATTAACAAACCCATGCAAACAATGTACAATTCTTACACAGAGAGAGAGGGAGAGAGACGCACACCAGCCAGCCTACATGATCAGTCGGCTGGAGGCAGCAGCATCAACCCCCCGCGCCCGGGAACCAGCCAGCCAATTAACACACCTGCACACACACCTCACACTGACGCACGGCCCTGCTCTGCGTCGGCCACCGATGGTGTCGCCACCGGTACCCCTGCCCACACAGCGCCCTCTAACGAGACGCAGCTATCTAGTGCACACAGTGCATAGATTATAAAGTTGGTGGACAGAACAGGGCAGAAGTCAACACACGCTACACACAACTCCTTTGATTGCCACATTTAGCAAATACGCGGTGGACCCAACCATATCTATGCATGTATATAAATACATATATATGTACACACACATACACTCATGTATGGGTACATATGTACATGTAGATATAGCTATATTTATTTATTTATTTATTTATTTATTTACAGGTATGCAGAACAATGAGCAATAACTAAATTATTGTAGGCGTGTCTCTCACTCAAGCTATATATTATATTGCGTGTACATTTACACATAACATTGTCTTCTCAATCATACAAGAGACATAACTGCTGGATTTCGCCCACATAATAATATTAATAATAATACTCTATCAGGAATATAGCATATAACTATCATCAATGAGTTTTGCGAACATTAACAGTATAACTGGATGGCCTTTGCACCACCACCACCAACCACCACCACCGCCGCCGCCGCCACACACACGAAGCAAACAAGCACTCACAAGAAACCTTGTTCTCCACTCTCATCCACACACTTCCTAATAACCAACGTTAAGATTCGTCACTCACAATATGATATATGATGATTACCACAGAATGTGCCACTAGTAAATCCAACAGAAAAGGAAACGCCTCAGGATTAAGAGATACTATAGCTGCTCCCCCCCCCCCCCAGCCCCCACGCCCATGTCACACCCAATGAATAACACACAGACAGGCGTCACCTGTATTCTCTATACACAAAAAAAAACTCGTCAACAAACAAATCTCTGTAAGCTTCTCTTGTTTGTCTGCTTGTTCATCACGGTTGTAACAAATGTAGTGACGGGTCCATTATTGAAGATGCATCTGATCAAGATTTGTACATTGAGGGCGAGAGGACCTTTCGAGGGGAATGCGCGCACAGACGAGAGCTGCAGGGCAGTACCCACTGCACATGTGTAGCTAGTAGTTCGGGCTCACAAGTAATTTGCCTCGAACTTTGAATATTGTTGTACCATCTCTGCTCTTTAACCAAATACATCGTACCCCGACATGGGTTTGCAATGCTATTATACATCTATTACAAAATAAACAAAACATTACATCGCCTTCAATTTCCCAGTTAATCACCGTTAACTACTCCATATTCTGCTAACCTTTCGGTAGAATTGCTACCGAAGTTGTTATAGAAAATTGTTTCCCTTACTCAAAAAGTGCTACTTCCCACAATGTGCGCATGCTACGCTTTAAGGGTGTGGAAGAGTAAATCGTTTAAAGTTGTCGAGTACACCTAAATTTGACAGGGACACTCCCTAGGAAATCGTGATTCAAACCAGTTCCACCCATATGATACACAACGGTACACCCTCAGTTTTATGCCTAGACGTATAAACCAGTAGAATCCCTACACAAACGCTCAGGCCAGACGATGATAACAAACAAACAAACAAACAAAAAGGTTGAAATGCATTAGTTTTAAGCGACGCCACCAATGGGACTGACCCTTTAGTCATTCTCTGTGTAACTATGTATGTCATAAAGTATTAAATAGTACTTTTTCCCATGTGGTCTTGTTATGTGTACTTTCTGACACAACACAAGAAAATGAGCTTTAGGCAAAAGAAAATACAAATTTAGGATGGTGTCGGTTTTATTTCCCGTTTGAGGAACATGCAAAGGATATCATTGATGATAAAATATTTCTCTTATGCTCATTAAATCTGTAAATTTCCAAAATGAACCTCACCACTGCAATTTACACATTTTATTTTGACCCTCCTCGCAGTTTTAACAGATTTCTAAAAGGAGGTTGGGGAGAGGGTCCTTTTCGTCACATCGCTTCACAGAAATATTCAGCTTTTGGCGGGACAGCAACCACCAGGTCAGGTAAGTTATGATTAACAGTCAACTCTCTTGTGCAACGCAATAATTACTTCCCAATGCCTACACCACTGGGCGGCATTCTCAGCGGGCTTTTACCTATATATGCAATAGTGTGCCCATCCTACCCATACCACAGCATAATCATATATTTATAATTTTGGTCAGTTTCTCAATTCTGTACAATGCACTCTCGCATGTTAGTAGTAGTAATCGTGATGTTCACTCTAGCAGACTCAGGCTTGCAAGTAAATTTCTTCTCTTCTTGTTTTTCCTCACCCCGACCGCACTCTTTTCTATTTAAATATATTCCTCTAATCAAACAACTATTTCTTTTCATATGACTGCAGATTCAAAATGGCCTAATCACCATTGCGTTTGAGTCGTGGCTCTAGCACAGCCCATGCAGCCCAAACGACAATACACTCACAGTGCGTGGAAACCACTCCGTCAGCTTTATCAAGGTCGAATCGTCAGAAAAGGCCGCCTTCCTCCAAAACGAGGTGTGTCCAGATGCAGTGTGAGCACTCAGTATAAATCTAATTATTATTTTCTTTAAACTGTCATTATTACAGGCATCGAAATAATAATTCATCCAACTTAGACAACTTTAAACATTTAAAAAAAAAAAAAGTATCCTAGAACTGCTGTTAGCACGTCATTTACCAATCATCAGGTGGGAGCGGTGCCCAATAAAAAAAGCAAGGCTCAATTCCACACTATGTCGTCCTGGCAGACCGGTTTTAAATTACACCGGATGGGGGACAGAAAGAAAACCCAGCTTAGCTCAACTGAAAAAAACACCAAAGGCTGCTCACAAGCATGCAAACCAAATAATTAATAAGAGGGTTACATGGCTACAGTATTGAATGGTGATCGTGATGATGACGATGAGAATGATGATGATAATGAGGGACAGGGATGCAATCAATGAGGACAGTATCGGGTGACAGGCACAGCATCTCTCTTCGGCGCAAGCTTGATGTTGCTGGTCACTGATAACAACTGCCCAGTTTGTGGGCACGGCGATGACCCGTTCTCAACGAACAATCACCAGAGTGAGCACCATAATTGGCCAACACCACTGTCCGGAAGTAACGATAGAAGGGTGATGGGTGGGTGATGGCGGAGGGAGGAAGGGGGAGGAAGGGGGCGAAGGGGGGGGGGCGAGAGGGAGAAAGAGGGAGGGTAAGGGAAGGACTAGGGAGGGAGTAAGGAAAGGCGACTGATGGTACTCATTTTACACCGAGTTACGTCATGTCCAGTGAAGGCGAGAGGACCTCCCAGATGATACACACACACAGGAGAGCTGCAGGGCAATTCCTTCTGCGCACATGTAGCTAATCCTAAAATAGTTTGGGCTCACAAGTAATTTACCTCAAACTTTGAATATTGTTGTTATTGTCTCTGCTCTTCAACCAAATACGTCGTGCCCAGACGTGGCTATTTTAATCTATAACAGAACAAAAAGAAGTGTTTTATTTAACGACGCCTCTGGAGCGCGTCAATTTTTTTCTTCGGCTATTGGACATCAGTCATTCTGACATATTTCTTTGGAAGAAACTCTTTCCGACAAGCAGCAAGGGGCCTTTTATATGCACTTTCCCACAGACAGGAGTATTACAGAACAAACCACGCTGCCACGTGCCTCAGGACAGCTGACACAGGTTAGAAATTACTTTTAAAGGAGACAATACTGCTCCAAGCTGAAGTTGTCCAGGTGGCCTGACTGCTTTTCCTAGCTTGCTCTATTGACGACCGAAGTTTTTGCCTCATACTGCATTGAGGAATGACCTGTCAGGGTCCCTAGTACTATGTGGAAGGAGGGAGGGGGAAGGAGGGAAGGAGGGGGGGGAGGGAGGGAGGGAGGGAAGGGAGGAGGGAGGGAGGGAGGGAGGAGGGGAGGGAGGGAGGGAGGGAGGGAAGGAGGGAAGGAGGGAGGGAGGGGGAAGGGGATTCGTTGGTTGTTGAGTTTTACGTCCTAGCAATATCTAAGGTCATATCAGGACGGTGGGGAATGGGAAGCGGAAGGGGAAGGGGAAGGGGAAGGGGGAGGAGAAGGAGGAGAAAGGGGAGAAGAAGGGGAAGGAGAAGGGAAGGGGAGAAGACGGAACGAGAGGGGAGGCGAGGGGAGGGGATGATGAGAAAAGAGTAATGATATTCCTAGATGCCATCATGTCAGAATAGACAGGAGGCAAGCACTATACACATGTTGTAACTAGGTGCATACATGTGCCAACCAACCATCCGCTCACTAACTGTAGATTCAACTATGTCACAGAGAGACACATTATTAACACTTCAGGAATTAGGATTAACAATTAGTGTCGACGCCACAATAATAATACCCAAAATAAAACAACTTTAAAAAGGAAAATACACATACACACACACACGCGCGCACGCACACACACAAAGGAAGGAAATCCAAGGAATTCCTGCTCTGCTACTGGTAGAAACGGTATAGTTGGTCTGTCACATGTTGCCAGGTAGTTAGTCCTATGATCCCAGCCCGAGGAAAAGTGGCGTGTCCAGTTCTGGTCTTTGCGACGAGAGAGTAAACCAGGCTGAGGGACGCATCGTCCACATCGCCACTTTCGTCCATGTCTATCATCATCGCCATCATCATCGTCATCAATGTAGTCATTGTAAAGTGTGAACAGAATCAGAAAAGGAAAAGCAGCTTACACAGTGAGGCGGGCCGGGCCGGAACGATGCACACCTCGCCTCTCTCCATAGTCCCTCCATGCATATTGTATCTTCCAGTGTGGAATATATATATATACATATATATAACACAGGAAACCGTGCATCAAACCACCCATGAAGACTTCCTCCAGCAGATTAATACACATAAAAGAAGGAGTGTGAGAGGAGCCTCCCTCCACCCACGCCCCCCCCCCCCTCCCCATACCAGCTTCGTTCTGGGTTGTGTTGCTATCCTACACCTGTGTCGGTGCTGGTCGTGGAGAGCAGTGAGTAGTCAAACAAGGAGCTGGGCAGACATGCAGATCCCCAGTCACTCGGTCGCCACCGCCTTTAACCAAATGCAGTCGTCCCTGCATGCTTCGTGCCTGCTCCATTGTCCTTCACTTCCTGCTGCACCGTCATTATAGTCTCTCACCACCGTCCCTGCCATTGTCACTGGGTTGCTTCCTTCCGTCGTCATCATCTCATTAATGGTTTTGTCAACTTGTGTTTCCAGGCCAGTCAAACGTGACACGTGTCTTTCGCTTTTGTTTTCTATGTCCGGTTTGATCGGCAGTCTTGGGGTTATTATGTGTGCGCCAGAGGTCATTCATTCACTCACGCATTCATCCAATGCGTTTACTCATTGTGCCAAGCTGCTCCCAGCCTTGCCGCGCGCGCCACCTGGCGAGCCTCTCTACCAGCGCGCCACGTGGCAAGCCTCTTCCAGGCCGGGAGCCACAGTGGCCATTCTGATGGCCGCCTCAACTTGGCCGGCCTAGAAATAACAGGGGAGGGCGGCTGGTCCACTACAAATAAAGCCGTCTCATCCTGTTCTCCCACACAAACCACCCCCCCCCCCCAAAAAAAATCCTTTTGCGTCATTAATTAATTTTATTATTATTATTGTAATTTTGTGTACAGGTTTTTATTGTTATTATTGTTGCCGTCTTCGTCTTATTCTCTTCCGCTTTCCCACCCCTTTTTTTTGGTTTAGTTTTTTTAATGTTTTTGTACTTTTTTTTCCTCCTTTTTTTCCTCTCTATCTCTCTCTTTTTTTTTTTTAAATACATATTACAGAAGTTGATTTACAGCTAGGGCATCCATCCCCCTGCCCATACAGGAGCAATGACATGAGTTGGGTGCAGCATGGCGGGCGGGTGGTCGCCGGGCTCGGTGCGGCGGGCCGCTCACTGCACTGGACTGAGCAGGCACATGGCCGTCACAGTAACTCGTACTGCCGAAGGTGCATCCTCTGTATGATGTCGCGGCAGTCGTTAAACACTCGCCGAATGTTCTCAGTGTCCACAGCACACGTGAAGTGTGGATAGCAGTAATGTCGCCCATCCCCACTGGCAGTGCTGATTCGCTGCAAGAACAAAAAGGGCATGGATAGTCAGTGTTCGGTTCTAGGGACGGGTTTTTTTAAAGGGGCGGGGATGGGTGGAGGCGAGTCGGTAATGGTGGTGGTGATTATTATTATATAAATAACAATTATATAATATATAAATATTTATAAAACATAACATAACATACATAACAGGTTGCTTGTTTGAATTTTACGTACTGGCAAACATATATAATATATTTATATATTTATTTACATAATAATTTAATTGTCACTTAAAATAAAAGAATACAACAAAAATCAATCCATATCAACCATCAAGTTTCTATAAAAGAAATTCCCATGTCAATCTAAAATAGCTAAATAGGTGTCAAAATATGGTAAATTCTGTGCCAAAGGGCGATGCTAAAACAATTATATATTAGCTGAAAGAAGGGTAACAGTGTATACACGAGAAACAAGTAAAGAGATAGGCTCGGGACTTTTGAGAACGCACTTTTGAGGTAGAAAATTGTCTCCCCCCCCCCCCCCCCACACACACATATAACCACAACAAAACAGGGCATTTACTTTTCGGCGATTCTCTACCTGTTTTAAGCTTATGAAGATGTTCTCGGAAATAAGTAAACACATTAAGATATTTCATCCCTACACATGTCATACTGTTGCTGCTTAGAAGTATAACTGCGTGAAAAAAACACACAAAAAACCCCAGCATGGCACAAAAAATAAACCCTGATATGAACGGGCAAAAACCTGAAAAAACACGAATATATTTTCAAAGGTATAAATTATATACATCGTGATAATAGTGAACTTATATCATTACGAAAATTCTATATATTGAAACAAGATATAAACATAGTAAAAAGTGAAGATCCATCAAACCAACCACATGCGCAGCATATATGATAAATTTAATCTGGTGTCATTTAATTTTTATAAATGGACTCTCGAAGGCAAGGAACCGTGAATTGTACCCCTTTTTTCTTTATTTAATAATCTTTGTTTTAATTGTGCATTTTAAAAGTTAGTAAGGTCAGATATATTATTCACAACTTCAAATTGAAGTTGCATATTCCGAGTACCCCCTCCCCTCCTCCTTCCTCCCGCGACCGTTAGCCGTTACGTCAATCCCCCCCCCCCCCCCCCCGGGTCCCCCCTTATAACCTGGGCTCGCAGCTGCCTCCAGCCACACCGCCTCCAGCTCTCCTGCCGTCACGCTCCCCTGCCATTCCTTTTTTGACCTACACGACGTCCCTCGGGCCGACCACCACGCCTCTAGGATCATCATATCGCCGGCCTACAAACCTCCAGCATGCCGTCAATCGCCCGCGAACGAGGCCGCCCTTCCGGCCGTCGCAGAACCCGGAGATCCGCCGGCGCCTCCGCCCCGGACTCCGCGACCTCCTCCACCTCGGGGCGCCACACCTCGGCGGTGCACTGGATCACCTCGGCGAAGACTACAATGCAGACCACGGCGCGGTCTGTGGAGCGCTTCGCCGGCATCGTGGAGGCGATGACGCTGACATCCTCTACCGCCCCCAGTTGCCACACCCGCCCCCGTGGCTGATGCATCCACGGCACTGGAACGCCTTGCCGGAATCGTGGAGGCGCTGGCGCTGGCGCTGGCGTCTACCGCCGCCCAGCACTCACCGGCCGCCCTCGCCTCCACAGCTGCCTCAGCAGGATGCCTCGCCCGCGCTGCCTCACCCAGCAGCTGTGCGCCCCCTCCATCCTTTATACCAATGACACGCCCAGCACTGGAGCCCGGCGCCGCCTCCAGCCTCCTCTGCGATGCCCCCAGCCGCCTCCACAGCGCCCACCCGGCATACAGCCGTCGACCACACCCCCGCCTCCGCAGCCGTCCGTGAGATATTGGAGTCGGCCGAGGCGCAGCACACGGGACGCCGTAAAGGTATCCCGTCCAACTACATCTTCCCCCATGACCTGGTCGAGAGGGGAAGGCCGTCAAGAAAGGGGAGGCCACCACTGAGGAGTACAGCCTCGCCCTGCAGATGGTTGAGGCTCACCCTTCCTTCCCCTCCGACTGCATCCCGGGCCTCACCCACCACACCCTGGCCGTGCTCAGGGACAATATCACACATCCATGGCCTACGGTCCGTAGATATTCAGAAATGGTGTTCACCTGGATCACGGACGGTAGGCTTCCCGATGGATGGCATGATCCAATGGCCATAAACGCCGTCCGCCTCGAGGTCATCACCGTCCCCGGGATGGCCACCTCCATTTCATCCTCCCGGTCTGCCGACGCCCCCCGCCCGAATGCCCAGCCCCGCTCATCCCAGGCCGATGGCCGCACGCCGTACACCCGGGAGGCCTATGGCGTCCCCTGTCCGCCTGGAACCACGACCCCGCCTCGTGCGACCTCGCGCCTGCTGGCAAGGCCCACGGCGACCAGGGCGCCTGGAGGAGCCACGCATGCGCCTATTGTGCCGACGTGAGGCGCTTCCTCATGGCGCACAGTGAGGCGGTGTGCTACACTAAGCGCACCGGTGAGCGTGCCCTGGCGGCTGGCCCCATGGCGGATTTTTTAGTCCGCCAGCGGCGTAACGCCCACCCGGACGGGTGCAGCCCCGTGGACCCTGAGACCGCAGCCCCGTCCCTCCAGCGGTGGGCCGTTGCCGGCCCCATACTACCACTGGCCCTCCAGGGTGCCGCTTCACACCCCCGCACCGCCTCTCATCCTCACAAAGGCCACGGACCCGGTGACGTCATAACAGAACCCGACACCCCAGACACCCCTGTCTGGGGTGGCAGACAGGGGTGGCACGGTCTCAGATGCTGCCGAGCCCTCAGATTCTCGGCTCCATTACACCCCTCCGGCTCCGTTACACCCCCTCGCCAAACACTGGAGTTGTCGTTACCCGCGGCCACAGGCGCTGCCTGCTTCAGCCCCTCCCTCACCACCCCTGCCCCCCCCCCACTCCCGGGTAGGGGGGGGGCAGGGGCGGGGAGCACCTAGCCGGCCCTCGCCGCCCAGCTCGCGTGGGGGGGGTGTTTTTGTTTGGTGTGGTGGGTGGTGTGGTTTGGGGTGTTTTTTGGTTGGGTGGTGGGGTTTTTTGGGTGTGGGTGGGGTTTTTTTTGGCCGCTCGCATCCCCCTCCACTCAGGCCTACACATCCCGGTGTGGTGAGACCGGCTCCAGGGATACCACGACCTCGACGTGGTCGACCTCCTGGAGTTTGGTTTCCTCGCCAACTACTCCGCCAATGCCCCTGCCCGCCCCACTTACACCAACGCTTGGGAGGCCCGGGAACACGCGGTTCACCTCGGGGACTTTGTCCGACGCGAGTCCGGTTTGCACCTGACAAAGTCGAGGATCTCCTCGTCGACTGTGAGGCCCGGTTCGCCCACACCACCCTCGGCCGCCATGAGCTCCAGAGTATCCTCGGCAGCCTCAAACACGTTGGCAGCTGCGTTCTTCCCGCGAGGAAGTTCATGGGCCACCTCCTCGCAGCCCTGCGCAGATGCTACGGCGTCGCCTCCCTCACCCTCGGGGAGGAGGCCCGCCGCGACCTCAGGTGGTTCGCGCTCTACGGTCGCGCCTCGAACGGCCTCCACCTCCTCCGCGCCCCTGAGGTCCGCCGCCTGGTCATAGAGGGCGATTCCTGTCTCACCGGCGGTGGGCCCTACTCCTCGACGAGCTGTTACGCCCGAGGGTACTCTGAGCAGTTCTTGGCGCGCTTCCCGGCGATCCATGAGCTCGAGGCGGTGAACCTCGTCGTGGCCCTCCAGACGCTTCTTCCCGAGGATGTGGCGGGGGCCACCATGGTTGTTAACACCGACAACATGGCCTCCGCCGCCTCCCTGGAGTCTGGGCGCGCCCGCGACGCCACCCTTGGGATGTGGGCCCCGCGAGCTCTGTGTCATGGTGGCTGCAGGCTCCTTCACCCTCTCCATACTGCACAAGCCCGGGGCCGACCTCATCCTCGCTGACGCACTCAGCCGCGCCCACCTCACAGGACCCTGGGCCGAGGTGGGTCGGACGGAAGTCGCCCGCCTCAGACTACCCTACCTCCACTCCTGTCACGACAACTTCCCTTACAACCCGGGCCTCTAATTCCAGGCTTCACCGCCCTGGAGGTTGTGGCGGTTGACGGGCCGCGCCTCGCTTGCCGCCATCGACCTAGAGGAACCGTCGCCGCTAGGCGGAATCCTATGTCAAGTTTGTGTCAGCCCACGACCTCGACCCTCTCGCGCCCTCGGACTTTGACGTCGCCACCTACGCCGCCTCCCTCTATGCCGCCCACCTCTACACCAGCGCCATGGCCCCCGCCTCGGTCAGGAACGCTCCTGGGTCGAGGCGGCAGGTGGTGACACCTCGGGATTCGGCTCCCGCCTCGCCCGAGACATCTGCCGCGGTGGCGAGCAGGCCTCGGTGCACGTCCCGCCCCTCCACTCATGCGTCGCCGCCTACCTGGCCGCCGCCGGCCCCTCGGCCGTCATCCCTCGGGCGACCCCCCTCCTCGGGCACTACGGCATGCTGGGACAATCCAGCCTGCTCTTGCCCAGTCCCGAGGGGTGGGGCGGCCCGCATACCATCACCCGCGCCGACGTCGTGGCCACGCCGGGCGGCCTATGAGAGACCCTCCGGAGCTCCAAGACTATCTCGGACCCCTCTGGAGCGGTCGCACTCTTCGTCCCGGCCTCCCCACGCTCGCGGCTCTGCCCTGTCGCTGCCTGGAATGCCTCGGTCACCCTCGTTCCGGCTGCGCCAGCCAATCCGGCATTCATCATGCCCTCGGGCCGGCCGCTAGACCCTCAGACGCTCACAACCATCCTACGTGGCAGCCTCCAGGCCGTGTCCGTGTCGGCCCCTGATGCCTGATGCCCAGGCCTGCCAGCGCGCCGGGGTCCCGCTTCCTGACATTAATGCCCAGGGCACCTGGACTTCGGGGGCGGTACATGCGTACCTGCCCCGCCTCGCCCCATCTGCCGCCCCCTCCTCCCTTTTGGTGGAGGGCTCTTCGGGGCCCTATCTCCCCATCCCCCCTGACTTTCATTGATCTCCACTTTTGCATTGACTTATTTACTCTACTTATTCATTGATAGATTACCCTTGTATTATCCTCTATGTTCATCGCACTCTTGAATATAGTGCTCTTTTTCCACCCCCGCCTCCTCTTCCTAGTATCGGTATCAGTCGTAATGCTTGCATTGCATTTGATTCGTGGTGAAGGAGTACCTCCCCCCCCCCCCATCTCCTTCCTCCCGCGACAGTTACGTCACGCCCCTCCCCTTATAACCTGGTCTCGCAGCTGCCTCCAGCTCTTCTCCCGTCACGCTCCCCTGCCATTCCTTTTCCACCCACCCATACTTCCTCTCCTTCCTTTCCTAGGGTAGAGGGCTCTTCGGGGCTCCCCTCCCCCCCCCCCCATGACTTTCATTGATCTTCCCATTTGCATTGACTTATTTACTCTACTTATTCATTTATTGATTATCCTGCATTATCCTCTATGTTCCTGACTTGCTTATTGTACTTTATTCATTGATTACCCTGTATTTTCCTCTATGTTCATCGCACTCTTGAATAAAGTGCTCTTTTTCCACCCCGCCTCCTCTTCCTCCTTCGTCGCGTATCAATATACTTAACAAAAAGTATTTTAAAAAGACTACAGAGATATAGTATCATGTGCTGCTTTTTTCTGATAATAATATTCACTGAATTCATCATGTGGATGGGTTTGAACTGACACATTATATTAGGTAAAAAACAAAATGGTGTGGTACCAAAAACTCATCCCGAATGAAGTATTTGGCCCTGACTACTTCAGCATCCTCCCCAGACTCGAATGTGGCTGAAAGACAAAAGCATGGAAGGTGGTTAGACAACAGTAGGAACACCACATCATCGTTACACAGTCAACAAGTAGCCAGTTCACTCAACCACGGTCTCTGCAACCAATAGTTATCCTAACACAATATAAAAAAACAAGTTTATTTTATTTAACAACTCCTCTAGAGCCCATTAATTTTCATCATCGGCTGTTGGGCATCAAACATATGGTCATTTTGACATATTTCTTTGGAGGAAACCCACTGCCACCACACAGGCTACTCTTTCCGATAAGCAGCAAGGGGTCTTTTATATGCACTTTCCAACATACAGGACAGCACATACCACAGACTTTGAAGAACTGGTTTGAACGGAAAATAGCCCAAACTGCGAATGTGTCCAGTGAGCAGGATCGATCGGATGACCCAAACCTTCACAGGTGGACACTCTACTGCATGAGCTACGTCCCTCTTCGGGGGCCTAACCTCAATACCCGCTTTGTAATTATTTCCCACCATAATAGATTCTCACGGTGATATATTTCGGTAGCATCCACTAGGGTCAACTATCTCCAACTACGCTAAAGTATGCTAGAGTATATTAAGAGTATGGAGACTTCGCCACAGTATGTTAGCCTCTAATGTAGCGCTCTTTTGAACATGTCCAAAGATTAAATCACAACTCACGGCCCACCCACATTATTATCAAGTTAGCATGACGGAGAAGTACGGATGCCGGTACGTTCTACTACGTTCAACTACATTAGCCTCCACTGTGTTCAACTACGTCCAGTAACGTGTATGTAACCGGGCCTGGATAGTGTGAGCGGGAAGTAGTAGAATAGTAGCTTTGGCCTTTGTAAAGGTGGCGTTATCACTTCATTTACAGGACCTCATGTGACCATTTCAACATGTTCACTTTCAATGTGAGGGTTCTGGTTAGTTCATCGGTTATGATTAATAACATTAATATCAAACAGTCGACAAACAGGATACAGATTACATAGCTTTAGACATTCAAAAGGTCGCCAGCAAACACAAGGAGTATGTTTATCAGTAGCCCAGCACTGCTTCTAATTCTCCGTTTAGTCACCAGAGGGTAGCAGCGCCACATAATGATGCCGAGTTTTACCACCAGGGAGCAGCAGTTCTGGTCAGCCGGGGCTACTTTCCAGAAGCAAATTTAGAATAATATTTTATGGAGTAGACTAATATTATCCTCCAGAAAGGTTCATTTTGCAATCCCAAGTTGCAGTCCATTCCTCAAGTAAAGTACACACTACCAATCATGTAGAGTTATAATATAATTGCCACCTCCACCCCGCTGTAAACTGCCGCCATATGATATTGCATTGAAATAGATCTAGACGTAACCCGCCATCTTGAACAGGGAAGAAATAAATATATGGAGGAACCAAATTTTATTGATAATTTCACAACGCACAATTTTTACATTATAAATTATACGATCACGTTTTAAATTACAAGGTCAAAACATTGACATCAGAACATTCTCCAAGTCTGAACTAAACTTGTATGGGGACTGATTTGGAGAGTAGTGTACGAACCTAACTTCTGGTAATTTCCCGCCGTGATTTGCTAACAGTACAAAGGCTACAAAAGGGTATGGCATCTATGTTCTCACGGAAAACTACCCAACTATAGGTTACTCAGAGCAGAGAACCACGGCGCCATTGACACATCAACTGCTGCAAAACACTTCCAGTATTTATTGATGATACATTGCTGGGGGAAATAAAATTGTTTAAATGTGTCCTAAAATGTGTGAAATTGTTACCAATCATCACAAATCGTGCATCATTAAAAATGGCGCAGATTTTGTTGCTGTGAAGGATAATCAAAACTGTTAGTTAAAATACTTTTCTCTTTCACAGAAGTTTCACGACGTTGGCTGCGGAACAAAGCAGATAAGGAGGTAGCCGAGGAGTTAAAAGAAAAACAGAATATATATATATATATATATATGGCACGCCCACACAAGGTTTCTATCCAAAGCAAGGTTAGGCCAGATTAAACAAATAATAATTGTTTAGCGTCCCTGCCCGACCTGAGAAATGTCCCCGACCTCCAAATATTTTGTATTTGTCAAAGAACCCTTCAAATAAAATATTAAAACACAAAACAATGCTTAATGCATTGTCACGTTAAATACATGTAGTTGAGCTTTGAGTTGAATAAAGGTTTAATAGTAATTTTAATGTTTTCTTGTTCAATTTCTAGCCAGAAATCGTCTATGGTCTTCTCTACAATCCTATCATGCCTTCTGATCATGACTACCATCCATGCCCATGGTGAGTTTTCTTCTTCTTGTACAATGCCATTCTACATATAAAATACAAAATCTAAATAAAAAAACCTCCCACCCGACCTAGAAAAGTGTTAATGGGTGGACGCTAAACAATTTAAAAAATTAGTTATGTGGCCTTATAGTTTCGTATTACTACACCAATCCGGTGTAAGAATGCAGACACGGGACAGTACCCTGGGGTCGATAGATATCCTCGGGCCGTGGGCGGAAGCAACATAGACTTTTGTCAACACTGCTAGGTTGCCTAGAAATAGTGCCTAGAAAAAAAGAAATTCTGAGATAAAACAACAACAAAAAACTCCACTGACTCGACATAATAATAATAATTATGGGAGGGAGGACCCAGGCAGGAGCGCGAGAGCGACTGCAGGTAATTTAGCTACCACTAACTCGTAACAGACGGAAATCACATTAGACGCAAATCTAACCAGAAAACACTTCTGCGGTCATAAGCTTTCATAGATTAAAGCTGCACAATCGATGTTTGTTTGTTGTTGTTTTACGTCCTAGCGCGTCTAAGGTCATATCAGGATGGGCACCGACTTGTGACAGTCCGCACTCATGTCAAATTTATAGTGCTGCCCCGCTGGGAGACCAGGTCACCAGCACCATGACCTGATATCCCACTCAGGCACATTATACTGACACTGAGCCAACCAGTCCTTGCCCTGTTCTAATAATGCAGAGCGCCTGGCTAGAAAGCGACAAGTATACATTTTTACATCATTGGCTTGACTCGACCAGGGTTCGAACCAACAAACCCATCGGTTCTGATCCCCCGATCTCCCAAAACGGGAGATGGACGCTCAACTCCTTCGGCCATCCCATCTGGTCACAGAGCCGATGAAAACATCAAATTTTCAAAACCAAAACAGTTATCTATATTTTGATTTTACATATCTAACTTAGATGCTGATGCACTTATACATTTGTTGCTATGTAGAAGGGAATGCTGAGTTACTTTAACATAACCTGTTACTGCAGAAGCCTATAGTGTCAGTTTTTTTAAACAAAAATGACTTCAAACTAAAGTAAGTATTACAAAAATTAGATAAATAAATTTATCTCAGAAAATGATAACCTCAAAACTATCAGACGATGCAACTTTAAGCTTATTCTCAGCGAAAAGCTTGAACATGAACACAACTAGGTAAACAGGCAGGCAATACCCCTACCCAAATCCCACCAGCAGATAGGACATGTTTACAGAACTTAGCATATCACTAACACAGAGGCAGTAGCGGGAGAATAACTGGGGTTTTACGTCCTAGTAAAAGTCATATCAGGATCGATCTGACTTGCCACAGTGCAGTCATGGCGCCTTTATAATGTTGACTGGCTGGGATATAGTATCACTGGCACCATGGCAACACACCCACTCAGTCACATCACAAGCAACCAGTCCTTGCCAACTCCCAATATCACTAACTACTGACCAACGCATAAGGATAAAAACATAATTTTTAAGTCGAGGGTTCGACCCGGCCGGGGATCGACCCCACGACGAGTTCCGACATGGGAAGAGGATGATCTACCCACTCAACAATCTCATCTAGTCAAGTGCTTCGACAGCGGAAACGGTTCAGCTTTGTGAAGTTACAGATAATGAAATCTCCAATCGAGTTGAAGAATAGATAGCAATGATATTTGGATGCAGAGGACTTGACTCAAGTGCATGCTATCACAATATGGCTACGAAGCCTACACGCTACTTCTACAATGTATTGTAAGCGTTGATTTAATATTTGAGCTACAGGGTCCATACACATGTGAAGATATGGAATTCAAGGTTATTTCAATGCTTTTTGGGACTGTTAACAAAAAAAACTAATGTCGAATGGCGATTTAGGACTAATTTAGATCAGTGGGGACAGTTTAATGGAATTCAAGGCTTTCTAAGACTAATTACACAAAATAGGTTAAAATCAAGGTTTTTCAAAACCTTGAAATGGGGCAAATGAAGTTCCAAGACTTGGACCATGGAGCAAATTGAAGAGAATAATAACTGCCGTCGTGGAAGTTTTTCACTCAACCAGTTACAAATTCATAAGTTAATTCTAAACCCCAACTGATAGATGAAACAAATCTTACCGTCTCCTGGCGTCGCGTATCTAGCATAGTCAGAAAAGTAGTTCTCAAGTTTGGACTTTCCTGCCTTCACCTTCTCTGCCAATAAATCTTGCTTATTTAAAAACAATATCACTGAAATCGTTCGTAGCCACCTGAAAGAGAACAGATGAAAGTTCAGTTGATCGACCGATTGATTGTTTTATACCATGTCGGCAGCAAAAGCCATATTCACATATAAATACAAATTAGTTCATGGAGTAATAATTGCGCAACACCGTTTCTAGAAATATGTATGTGTATATTAAAATATATAATTGCACCAAAAGCGGACAATTTGCATCAAGCACAATAATTAAAATAGACCATACATGAAATATTTACAAATCAATGATTTACAAAATTTCATTGCTACACAATTAAAAATTAATATAATTTATATCATTTCATAGAATTATAAACAAGATGTACAGAGGGGAAATTTCCCTCATTATTTTTACTACTACTGAAATAATTTCTAAAAGCAAATTAAATTAAAGCGTTTTGGGAATATTATAAATTCGCATCTTGCTATCTATCAAATTAGGTGGGGTTTAAAAAAAAAAAGGGGGGGGGATATTTTGTTGTAAATATTTATTCTTCTGACATCATTTGTGAGCGCCTGGTTAGTGGTCTTCCGAGCTATGAACATTAACAGTTATTTACTCAAATATTTATTAAATGCTGATCTCACCGGTTATTCCAGATGCTTTTGAAGAGTTCAAGGGATTCTTTGAGTCGGTTTTGGCTCGGGTCTTCTCTCAACACCAAGTTATAACTACTACAGGCCGTAACAAAAATGATGGCCGTAACGTCGTTAAAGCATTGGATCCACTTGCGGCGTTCATCTCTCTGACCACCCACGTCGAACATACTGAAAGCACAATGTGCACATCATGAGGAGATAGCTACACAACAACTGAAAGTAATAAGACAAGGGGAACCATGAGACTACTACTGTCTAGCAGCGAAAACAAGTCATTAGACTTAACCGTTATGGGTAGCATAAATACACCATCACCACATTTGTAATGTGGCTGTCACACTACGACGACAAGGGGGTGACGACAGCCCTGCGACAGCGACTTCCGGTCTGTCGTCGGGTGTCGCGCAGGTGTCGCCGCGACACCTCCGCGACACCTCCAGTTTCTCCACTGTTTCTCGACTGTCGCCGGGTTGTCGTGGGCGTTTTGGACATGTTGAAAAATGTCGACGACAGCCAATGTTGCGGCACTGTCGCGGCACTGTCGCGCGCTGTCGTCATCTACTCATCAAAGAGTCAGAGGTGTCTACCGTGGTATTTTACCCTTCGCGGGCTACTTTCCGGGTGTGCGTCTATGTGTGTCTATGTGTGTGTCTCTGTGTGTCTGTGTCTATGTGTGTGTCTCTGTGTCTCTGTGTGTGTCTGTGTCTGTGTGTGTGTCTGTGTCTCTGTGTCTCTGTGTGTGTCTGTGTCTGTGTGTGTGTGTCTGTGTCTCTGTGTGTGTCTGTGTGTGTGTCTGTGTCTGTGTGTGTGTCTGTATCTCTGTGTGTGTCTGTGTGTGTGTGTCTGTGGTGGTGTGTGTGTGTGTCTGTGTCTCTGTGTGTGTCTGTGTCTCTGTGTGTGTGTCTCTGAATCTGACTCTCAGTCTGACTCTCACTCTCAGTCTCAGTCTGACTCTCACTTTCACTCTGACTCTGACTCTCAGTCTGACTCTGACTCTCAGTCTGACTATCACTCTCAGTCTCAGTCTCAGTCTCACTCTCAGTCTGACTCTGACTCTCAGTCTGACTCTGACTCTCAGTCTGACTCTGACTCTCAGTCTGACTCTGACTCTCAGTCTGACTCTGACTCTCAGTCTGACTCTCACTCTCAGTCTGACTCTCACTCTCAGTCTGACTCTCACTCTCAGTCTGACTCTCACTCTCAGTCTGACTCTCACTCTCAGTCTGACTCTGACTTTCACTCTGACTCTCAGTCTGACTCTGACTCTCAGTTTGACTCTCACTCTCACTCACAGAGACACACACACAGAAACAAACACACACAGACACAGACACAGACACAGACACAGAGACACACACATACACAGACACACAGAGACACACACATAGACACAGACACACACATAGAGACACAGTCACACACACAGACACAGACACTGTCGTCCCACTGTCGTCCCGTTTGTCGTCCGGATGTTGTCCGATTGTCGTCCAACTTAGCCCGAATTTGCATGTGTCGTCGGGATTTCACAAAATCCCAGTCGCCGGGCTGTCGTCACCCCCTTGTTGTCCTAGTGTGACTGCTCCATTATATTTTGGGGGTGGAGAAGGAGTGGCGAGAAGGTGCTTAGTTTGTTTGTTGGGGTTTTAAATCCCAGCATTATCTAAGGTCATATCAAGATGAGCACAGACTTGTGAGAGTGCACACTCATGGCGACTTCATAGTTCTGCCCCAATGGGGCGGGGAGGGGAGGGGAGGGAGGGGAGGGGAGGGGAGGAGGGGAGGGGAGGGGAGGGGAGGGGAGGGGAGGGAGGGGGGAGGGGAGGGGGGAGGGGGGGGGGGAGACTTGGCAAATGTCTTTCTGATATTTTTGCCCATGAACACACGGCTGCCAGAAAAGAAAACACCCCCTTAAACAAAAAAACACACACACAAAACACGGACAATCAATATGCGAAATCCAAACACGTTCACAAACCAGTGGTCGAGTTTAATCGACATTGATAATCATATTGAAATCACGCCTTCTAACAAGACGGAATACTTAATGAATGCTGCAAGCAAAATAAATAGTACACTCATCAAGGCATTAGCAACTAATAAATATATACCCCATACTTACTGAAAATTTACTTTGTCCACTGAAAACTTAGTCTCGAAGATGCCTGACGTTAACACACGACACCGTAGAATATCCTGCAATAGAAACCAAATTCTCTTTTTATTTAGTTTTTTTAAAAGCTTTGGATACACTTGAAATAGAAACATGCCAAATTAATTTGTGTGTTCAAAATAAAATGATTAACATTTGCTTTATCTATTTTCTAGTGTGGCTGCTGAACACAGGAACACCAAACTGCAGTAAATGTTTAATGATTGAACCAATATCTAAGTTGGATGTGTAGGATTAAATCTGGTGAGTGATGTCGTTTCGAAAATGCGATGCTTTCATCAGATTATGCAACTTGAAGCCATAAAAGTGCCATACAACCATGGCAAACTTACATCTATGACCCAAATATTAATGCAAAGGGTTTAACGCTATGCAACACAACACTGTATTCCCAAATATTTTCATGACATTTTTCTCAGCAGTCCTGTGAGCCTCCTTTCCAGTGTCTTTGCGCAAATAGGATTCATTAATTAAAATAATCAAGGCATTACCATTCTCTGAAACAAATACCCTGAATCTTGCTCCAGGGTGCATAAAAAATGTCTAATGAGTGAACCAATATCTAAGGTAGATCATATCTAGGCAAGTGCTTTGCTTTAAAAATTAGTGACGCTCTAATCAGATTATGCAACTCTAAGCCCTAGTGGTGCCATACAACCATGGCAACCATGACATCTATGTCCTATATATTAACGCAAGGGATTTAACGCTATGCAACACAACACTGCCATCCCAAATATTTTCAGGTCATTTTTCTCAGCTGTCCTGTGAACGTCATTTCCGTTGAATAAGGTCTATTAGAGAACCTAAACTACTGAACCAATCCTCCCCGACAGGAAAGCATAAAGTGATCAGTGACGTAGAAATGGTTCTGAAAATGTACGCCCTCCAAAGTGTGCATCGACATGTTTGACTTACCTGTTCCGTTACAGTGTAATCTGGTTGCTTGATTAAGTGGGATTTGTCCAAGAAGCTGAAAAGAAAGAAAAGAGAAGATAAAAAGACGTTAGTGTACGTGTCTTTTGTCAGATTGATTGTGATTGGCATTGTGCTAGAGTTAAAAACAAAATCAGGTAACATTCAAGCAAATCCAGTAACACCAAATAAGCAGCTACCCCAAATGCTAACTAAGTGCATCAAACAACATAAACAGTATACACAGCAACCTGGAGAGTTGGTTGGTAGTTGGAGTTTTATTTATTGGCAACATCTAAGGTCATATGATGACGGGTACCGACTTGTGACAGCGCGCACTCATGGCAACTTTATAGTGTTTCCCCACCGGGAGACCAGGCCGCCAGCACCATGACCTGACATCCCACTCAGTCACATTATCCTGACACTGAGCCAACCACGCCTTGCCCTATCCTAATAATACCGAGCGCCAACCAGTCCTTGCCCTACCCTAATAATGCCGAGGAAGGGTAAAGTATAAATATTTAAGTCATTAGTTTGACTCGACCAGAGTTCGAACCCGTGGGTTCTAATCCCACGATCTACCAAAAAGGGTTTTGTTTGTTTTGTTTGTTTGTTGTTGTTTTACGTCGTAGCAACATCTAAGGCCATATCAGGACGGGTACCGACTTGTGACAGTGCACACTCATGGCGACTTTAGTGCCGCCCCACTGGGAAACCAGGCCACCAGCACCATGACCTGATATCCCACTCAGTCACATTATCCTGACACTGAGCCAACCAGTCCTTGCCCTATCCTAATAATGCCGAGCGCCTACCAAAACGGGAGACGGACCCTCAACTAACTCGGCCATTCCATCTGGTCAACAACCCGTAGAGATCTACCCCAAGTGCTGATTGATTGATTGGTGCCTTCTTTACAGTGTATCGGCAACATATGCCATGTGCATGGCGAGAATTTTTTTTAAATTTTCTTATTCAACCATCGCTTTTACGAAGTGCAAAAGCAGACAATGAATTATGTGTCAAACGACACTGTGAATTTAAAAAGCTGTTATATAATTTGTGGCTAAGGGAAATGACATTTAGATAAAAGTTAAAGGTTATTAATTGATCAAATGGGGACCACAAGCAACATTCAAGTAAAACCAACAATATGAATAGATCCGTAAGTGCTAATAGCAAAAGATCAAGGGCATGCCGACTTTATTCTCTCCGCGACCTTTCACCAAAACAAAAAAGTAATTTGGAAGTCTAATATTCTTGGCTTCACGCTGACACTCTTTAACATAAAGCTGGTGACACAATGGGTTACACAATATTTATCGGGAAACGTAATGTTTGTTGTTGTTTGTTTGTTGTTTTACATCCTAGCAACATCTAAGGTCATATCAGGGCGGGTACCGACTTGTGACAGTGCGCACTCATGGCGACTTTATAGTGCTGCCCAACTGGAAGACCATGCCACCAGCACCATGACCTGATATCCCACTCAGTCACATTATCCTGACACTGAGCCAACCAGACCTTTCCCTATCCCAATAATGCCGAGCGCCAGGCTAGGAAGCAACAATTATCAATTTTCATGTCATTGGTTTGACTCGACCGGGGTTCGAACCCACGATCTACCAACACGGGAGATGGACGCTCTAACTCATTCGGCCATCCCGTCTGGTCAGGAAACATAATGCTTTATATACATAGCTACTTATATGTATGTATACAAGTAGTTATAATATATTTCTCAAACGTTGTATATATATAAAATATTAAACAATAATATCTTATATAGAGTCCTGCATCCTGTACATCGAGATAAATTTAGGATAAGAAAAGATCTCTAACGTGCTAAATCTATACTGTTATTTATTCTGTAATTACTGAATACTTTTTCTATGTACACATCCTCAATATCTATACAGTTAGATACAATTAGAAACCAACGCCGTGGTATTTATTTCATAGGTCAACCGCCTAGTTCGTGGCTATTTTTAGAGCCTGCTGATTTATTTATACCAGCGATTTCCAACTAGGGCACGTGTACGCGATACACCGTGAGACAGAGCTACCTGTTTACATAATTACTAAGCATATACTTTGCACGACCTAACGATGTGGTTCTAGGGTTCAATTGCAGTCCACTGCCCTCCTGGCCACCACCAGATATCGTCTATATTTTCTTGCCAAAACATGTCCCACTTTTTTCTCTCTCTCCAAATATATATTTTTAAAACCACACGCCAATCCTGAATAAATAAAAACCAATAGATATGCATACAATGAACTATTACAATGAATAGTTTATGGTATATATATATTTATCTTATTTAATATTTATCCCCTTTGTTTTGGTATATTGCTAACAATATAACGCTATAATCTTTTAGAGAAAATATAAATATTAATTTTGTTCTCTCTGGAATGCTTAGGATAACGATACTAATTTACAGACCAATGTTCAAACAACGGATAATCAATTTACTACAAATATCTTGTTAAGTATGCATAATCTGATACGACAGAAGGCATTAATTAAAAATGGACAGATTGGTTGGTTGGTTGTTGGAGTTTTACGCCCTGGCAACATCTAAGGGTATATCAGGATGGGTACTTGTGACAATGTGCGCTCATTGCGACTTTATAGTGCTACATCACTAGGAGACCAGGCTGTCGGCACCTTGACTACTGAGCTAACCAGTCCTTGCCCTATCCTAATAATGCCGAGGGTCTGGCTAGAAGCGACTAGATAAAAGAGTCACCCCGTACTTACAGTACTGGGGTGAACGACAACGTAGTCTAAATACGGGCGAAAATAGCTTTAGTATGGAACAGGAAGTAGAATGCCTGGCACCAGTGTCAAATGGTTACTTATATCAACACAAAGTTGGTGAAATGGGAGAGAATACAAAAAGACAAGATGGCGGCCAGAGAACGCCGCCGATTTCACTTTTAAATTGCATTAAAGTATATGTTTTATTATATTTTCCAACTCAAAAGTAACGGGTAAATATGAAGACGTACATAAAAAATATATTGTGCTTCTTAAATTAAGAATTTACCAGCTCAGTTAATTAACCCAGCATGTCGAAATTCTTCGCCAGCTTTTCTAATGGGTTGGTTTTCACCCTGTACTGGAAGTATGGGGTGAATCTTTTATCTAGGAAGCGACAAGTATTAATTTTTAAGTCATTGGTTTAACTCGACCAGGGTTCGAACCCAGGTGTTCGAATCCCACGATCTACCAAAACGGGAGACAGCCACAACTCATTCGGCCAAAAAGTGGACAGATGAAGATTTTAAGGACAAGTGAGTATTGCTAACAACAAAATGCGTTGGAGCAGCCTTCAATTTTAATTATAACTGTGGCTACGAGGTGGAATGCCTCCTCACAAGTGACTGGTGCCAACTTCAGAAGTCCAACCTGTTATTTATATATGCTTACCACGTAGTGCATACCTGACTCGACTTCTCAAACGGCCACGTCATTGTGTGTGCTATGTGTGTCTCATTTAGTTGGTAGCCAGGGAGCATATAAATTATCTGAATTAATCAGTTATTGCCCATTAAAGAGCTTGAGGCACAAAGCGAACTAGAGCTTGAGGCACAAAGCGAACCAGAGGTTGATAGAAGTTCCAGAGGAATAATGGACTGAATCCCTAATATTGCATAGTGGGTGAGATACATTTATTTAATGTTCAAACCGTAGGTTTTTTTTACCAGTAGAAGCTAAAATGTCAATGTATTTTATAGTGGTGGGACGATCATGGACTAGAGTCGCAAGTCGTTCGGTTTACCCGTCAATTCGAGCACTTGTTTACAAAAAGTAACTTTCGATTTAGTTGAAACAGATTTAAATTTTAAAGCCTCGTGTGCTTTATGTATACATTTGAGGCAATTAAATTTGCAATGTATGGTTTACTATATATATGTATATAAAGTGAGCAGAGTGACAGTTGGCTCACGGGTATAGGAAGCAAGGGGGAGAGAATGCCCGCTCCACAGTGAATAACATGGGAGTTAAGGTGATTAGAGAGAAACATTAAGGGGCTGCCATTATTTATATCCACATAATATATAATATAGTACATACATAGAGACACACACTAAATCTGTATTGAATTAATTATCAGTGAACATTAACCGCAGTTTGCATGCATGTTATGTACAGATATGCATAAAATTCCATATTTGTCTAAATCGATTATTAATCAGTCATCGATCAGTTTATTCAAACCGATGATTAATAATGAAGATGCAACCGACTCCCATCACTAGTATTTTAACATATAACCATCCTCAGCAAAGGTTGGTTGTTGGAGTTTTACGTTCTGGCAACGTTTAAAGTCATATCAGGAGGTTGGGGTGGAGGAGGGTAGGAAGAAGAAAAATCAAGTGATATCAGGACACAGAACATGCTACTATTGCTACTAATACCCTCCCACCCCTATTCTTCACTATATTCCCTATACATCAAACTGACTTTTCAGCCATAACCACATGCCATCTGTTGACAAAACCTGATATGATTACTGCCATACATTTGTTTCTAATGTAGATTGCAGTGAAATTGCCATAGCAAATACACAACAGCGCTCAATAAATATTTCCCCCTCCCGATCTGACCCACCAACCTTTCACTGCCCACATCCACCACACGCTAAATCAACTGGCAACGTTAGGGGCTTCCCCTCTTCCGGTGACCAACAGTTGGAACTTCACTTTCGATGGAAGGCGCTTGAACTCTTCCGCAAGAGTCAAGAGTTTTCGCAAGGTCTCGGGTTTTTGCTGTTTAAGCAGTTCACTAGTAGCAAGAGAGAACAATGGTGGGAAAGCACCCCCCACCCTGACCCCCACACAAATTGGACTGATGCAAGGATGCCCGGATGCCCGGACATAACCCATGCTTGGGGTCATACAGGCAGGTAGACTGCCAAGACGGACCAGGTACACCATTGTGTTCTACCTGATGGTGGTGTGGGCAACGTTGGCAGCTAGTGTAACTGGACACGCCGACCGTACACCTGTATGTTATGTTGTGCAGTCACCACCATGACAGCCAGGTTTTGTCATCACGCCATCACCAGCCCTTCCTACCTCCCCACTGGGTGCCACCAGGCTGACTTGTCAGTTTGTTTGTTCGAGTTTTACATCCTGGTAACATCTACGGTCATGTGAGGATGGGTACCAACTTGTGACAGTGTGTGCTCATGGCGACTTTATAGTGCTGCCCTCTGGGAGATCAGGTCACCGACATCATGACCTGATATCCTGACATTGAGCTAACCAGTCCTTGCCGTATTCTATTAATGCCAAGCGCCAGGCTAGGAAGCGACAAGCATCAATTTTAAAGTCATTGGTTTGATTCGACTGGGAGACAAACTCCTGAAATTGCACATGGCAAGCTTGTGCTCCACTGATTCTGCTACCGCATCAGGTGACTTGTCTGTAATTCCAGCCATGTCCTGACACAGCCTCAGGCCACCTCAAAGAATTAGTCTCACGTTCTGATAACGTAAACTGTCAGCTCACTACATTACCCTTGTCAGTTCACTATTACCGTTGTTAGTACTACTATTCAAATTGTGAGTGACACTAGTAATATTCACTGTCAGCTCACTACCATTGTCAATTCACTAACACTGCTAACCTTCACTCAACTCCTGACCAATGTAGTCCTGCATTGTAACTTGAGTCCTTGAGGTATCAGTGAAACTCGAAACACCCAAACTTCCTTAATGGTATTACTAGCCTATTCTGTGTCCCGATAGCCTGTACAGTCTGGTAAAAACTCCTGAACGCTGTCAGTCAATACCATTGTTACTACTAATATTTACTGTCAGTTCACTACCACTGTCAATTCACGAAACTCCTGACCACTGTCAATCATTGCCAGCGCCAACATTATACTGTCAACTCACTACTACTATTGTCAATTCACAACCACTACCATTATTCACTGTCAGATCACAATTACTGTTGGGGTTCCGCCATTAATTTAGAAGCTATAGTGATTTATGTTTGGGAATACAGTAAAACCTCGCTAAATCGACCGACCTGGGACCGACTTTAAGTGGTCCATTTAGGGAGGTGGTCGGTTTTGAGTTAGAATATTCTTACAATGATATTGTTGGGACCCAAATAAAGCGAACGATATAGGGGAGTGATCGATCTGTGAAAGTGGTCAGTTAGAGAGGTTATACTGTAGTTTTATCACAGAAATCACTGAGATTGTGTTACTATTAAGGGAGGGGGGCAAAAAGACATGATATTATATTATTTATTGTACTTCAAACATTTGAACAGTTTAAATTCTTTTTAAATGTATGCCTTTGAAAGTATGTGATATTGGCCAGTTTCACCACCATTCACCGCCATTATCCCAGTGCAGAGTGGGCTCACTGAACTGCCTATCACCGTTCGCCCTGTTAATGTCACAAGCAACATCAAGTGGAAGTTTCCTCTCACTATCACAAGCTTCTTCCACCACCCTCATTCTCAGTACTACTACCAAACACCAAGGGTCTACCTACTGCTTGAAATCGGACATGGTGGCAGAATCAGTAGACCGCAGGCTTCCCGTGCGAAACGCCTGGAGTTTGAACTGCAGCCGAGTCAAACCAATGGCATATCAAATGGATACTTGTCACTACCTAGCCTGGTTCTCGGCATTAACAGGATAAGACAAGGACTGGTTAGCATAGTGTCAGTGTCAGGTCTCTCAGTCGGGCAGCACTATAAAGTCACCATGAGTGTGCACTGTCACAGGTCGGTACCCATCCTGAAATGACCTTAGATGTTGCTAGGACGTAAAACAACAAACAAACTCTCTCCCTTGAACTCCCTGGGGCCGTATGCAGGAAACGGTGTTACGCGAGTTTTAGGTTAGCCGCTAAACGCGTATAGCTAACACCGACCGGGCGAAATATGTCAAGTGGTATGCAGGAGCGCCTAAACGGCCAGTGTTAGCTAAACGTGAAATTATTTATAGATTTGGGAATTCCCTCTGGGTCTCTACCCATATATTAGGCTTAAATATATTAAATGCTATCATATTTAACAGAATTAGATACGCAATAAGTGAAATTTGATGAAATTAACCGTAAATTCGAAGCAATATTAACGCTGCGGCCGTAACGGCGGCGATATTAACGGTTATATTTTCGAATCGACGAGCGTAAAGTAAACAAATCGCTAATACATTGCCGCCAATGCGTAGACGTCGGCCAGTATGGATGTCGACGTCGACGCGGCGGTCGCGACGGCGGCGATTTGTTTACTTTACGTTCGTCGATTCGAAAATATAAGTATTAATATCTCCGCCATTACGGCGGCAGCGTTAATATTGCTTCGAATTTAGGGTTAATTTAATCATATTTCACTTATTGCGTATGTAATTCTGTTAAATATGACAGCATTGAATAGATTTGGGTAGGACCGTACGCTAACACCGACCGTAAACCTGCTATGAAACGGGTTTAGTGTAAACGCGCGGTGTTAGCGTAACACCGCTTCCTGCATACGGAATTTTGCTCGCTAAACTGGAAATCCCGCCGCTAAACGGGAAATCCTGCGCTAAACGCGTTTTGGAGCCGTAACACCGACACCTGCATACGGCCCCTGCTGCTTTCCACCACGCAGACCACTGCCCAAGTGAACCAGCACAGACCCTCTCTGTCTGCCTGGACGATCACCTCCCACCACTGTCCACCTTACACTCACTCACTCCACACTGTTTTGTTGGGGCTTTGTCCTAACAACATCTAAGGTCATATCAGGATGAGCACAGACTTTTGACAGTGCACACTATTCACAACTTTTATAGTGCTGCCTCCCTGGATGGGCGAACCAGACCACCTACACCATCTCCCTCATTCACATTATTTTGGTTCTGACTGAGCAAGCCAGTCCTTGCCCTATCCTATTAATGCCAAGCGCCAGGCTAGGTAGCAACTAGATAAAAGATCCACCCGGTACTTGCAGTACACAGGTGAACGACAACATAGTCTAAATACGGGCGAAAATATTTTTAGTATGGAACATGAAGTAGAAACTGTGGTTCCATGATCAAATGGCTACATATATTGGCACATATTTGGTGAAATGGGAGAGAATGCAAAAAGACAAGATGCAAAAAGACAAGATGGCGACCAGAGAACGCTGTCGATTTCACTTTTAAATTGCATTAAAGTAGATGTTTTATTATATTTTCCAACTCAAAAGTAGCGGGTAAACATGAAGACATATACAAAGAATAAATGTTGCTTCTTAGATTGTGAAATTATGCTCTCATAACGACTCAATTCATTAGCCCGATTTTTCGACCGTTTTTATATAAGGCTGGTCTTCACCCGTGTACTACAAGTACCTATAACCTCTCTAACCGACCACCTTCGACAAGTATCAATTTGATAAGTCATTGTTTGACTAGCCAGCACTGCTACTGATTTGGCCACCTCATCCGATATCTGCCAACATTTCGCCCCAGATGTTAATTGTTCATTGCATGTAGTAATTCACCTATTATGCACTGCCAAACATGGTTTGCGATTTTATGTCTTACAATTGTGTAACGATTTAAATTACTTCCATTGCAAATTGCAACGCAAACTTAACAAGATATCTCCCTGCTCCCACACATACAAAGGACCAGAAGACATATCACCAGGTGATTTTCCATATAATTCAATGCCCACTGAACACTGTCGGTTCTTTATCCTCTAAATAGGGAACCACATACATACCGGCTACCATGTGTGTGCATGGACCCACATGACCAGAGGTAGTATAAAGCACCACGTGTATAAGGGGGCACTAGGTGTAGGCACAATCTAGATTCAAAACAGTTTGTTTGTTGTTTTACGTCCTGGCAACATCTAAGGTCATATCAGGACGGGTACCGACTTGTGACAGTATGCACTCATGGCGATTTTATAGTGCTGTCCCACTGGGAAATCAGGCCGCCAGCACCATGAGCCGATATCCCAGTCAGTCACATTATCCTGACACCGAGCTAACCAGTCCTTGCCCTATCATATTAATGCCGAGCACCAGGCTAGGAAGCGACAAGTATAAATTTTTAAGTCATTGGTTTGACTCGACCGGGAACCGAACTCGCGAACTCCAGATCTTCAGCACGCGAGGCCTGTGCTCTACCGATTCGGTCACCGCGCCCGGTAGATTCAAAACAAGTTATGCAAGGGGCACTGGATGTAGACATGGTACCATGTATCTACAAGGGAACAGGGGTACACCAAATATCAACTAGATACTAACCTATTATGCATGGGCACCGGATGTAGATGCGATACCATGTATCTACATGGGAACAGCAGTACACCGTACACCAACTAGATACTAAACAAGTTATAGTGTATCTACATGGGAACAGCGGTACACCGTACACCAACTAGATACTAAACAAGTTATAGATGGGGCACCAGATGTAGACATGGTACCATGTATCTAAATGGGAACAGCAGTATACCATACACCAACTAGATACTAAACAAGTTATGCACGGGGCTCTGGATGTATATATAGGGTACCATGTATCTACATGGGAACGGGAGTATACCACACACAAACTAGATACTACACAAGTTATGCACGAGGCACTGGATGTAGATACGGTACCAACACCATGTATCTACATGCGAACAGAGGTACACCAACTAGATACAAAACAGGTTATGCACAGGGCACTGGATGTAGACATGGTAGAATGCAGATCTACATGGGAACAGGTACGTACAGGGCACAGCCTAGGTAAAACACCAACAGGTGTGTACAAGGCACGACCATCAGTGTGCATTGCATCCAATGTTCATATGCCAACAGGTGTAATTCGACTGGCGTGCACATGCTCGTCAGGTACAGGAGGGAAGGTGTGTACAACTTACAAGGCACTATGACACAAACGGCTCATTATGTAAAGCTTGTTTTATTTAACTACACCTCTAGACCACATTGAATTTTATCATCGGCTATTGGAAGCCAAGCATATGGTCATTCTGAAATATTTCTTTCGGAGGAGACCTGCTGCTACCACATAGGCTACTCTGTCCAATAAGCAGCAAGGGGTATTTTATATGCGCTTTCCCACAGACAAGACAGCACATACCACAGCCTTGGATGAACCAGTTGTAGACAACTGGTTGGAATGGAAAATAGCTCAAACTGCAAATGGGTCCACTGAGCAGGTCCGATAGGATGACCGACACCTTCACAGGTGGACACTCTACCACCTGAGCGAGGCCCACTCCAGCTCATTATGCTACCAACACCTTATATACACAGGTGTGTACACCATGGTGCTGAAAATCCGAGGACAAAGGATTTTTGTTTGTTTGTTTGTTTTGTTGTTTTACGAGCTAGCAACATCTAAGGTCATATCAGGATGGGTACCGACTTGTGACAGTGCGCACTCGTGGTGACTTTATAGTGCTGTCCCACTGGGAAACCAGGCCACCTGCACTATGACCTGATATCCTACTCAGTCACATTATCCTGACACTGAGCCAACCAGTCCTTGCCCTATCCTATTAATGCCGAGCGCCTAGCTAGGAAGCGACAAGTATAAATTTTTAAGTCATTCGTTTGACTCGACCAGGGTTCGAACCTTCGACCCCATGACCTACCAGCACGGGAGACGGATGCTCTAACTCATTCGGCCATCCCGTCTGGTCGAGGAAAAAGGAAGTAATGAATAACTGGGTTAGTCTGACCCCCATTTAATGTGGAAATCTCACTATCCAACCAAAGAATCAATGGAACAGGTTTCAGAAGTTTTATCCCTCTCACCATCAAAATTTGTATTCTACAATGCAGGCCATTTTAAATGAAGCGTGGTACACCATGAATTAAAAGTGGTCCCATTAATTAAGTATGCGTGTCATGCAGATTGCTTTTGCGCATAATGTGCAGATGATTAGATATATACCTGTAAGTATAGCACTGTAAAAGCATAAATTATAACACCATTTCAATTTAGCACGATGAGTTCATGTCTGTTTAAAAAAGAAAAATTAAAATTAAATTAAAAATAAATCAATTAAAGAACCCACACAACTGTCCATAATAAAGGGGATACACTGTACTTGTAGCCGAATCCATGAGCGGAAACACTCCTCTCCATATCCTTCACTTTGCACATGGAGGTGAACAACAATGTGCACCTCTCACATGAGTCATTTGAATCAGGCCATGAGGAGAGGAGGGGGGAGGGAGGGGGGAGGGAGGGGGAGGGGGGAGGGGTGGATGGAGGAGGGAGAGGAGGAGGGGGAGGGGGGAGGAGGGGGTGTGAGGAGGGGGAGGAAGGAGAGGGAGGAGGTGAGGAGGGAGGAGGTGGGAGTGAGGAGGGAGGAGTGGAGGAGGGGGAGGGAGGAGTGAGGGGGAGGAGAGGAGGGTGAGGAGGCAGGAGGGTGAGGAGGGGGTGAGAGGAGGGGGGGTGAGTGAGTGAGGAGGCAGGAGTGAGGAGTGAGGAGTGAGGAGGGAGGAGGGAGGAGGGAGGAGTGAGTCACGGCAGCAGATTCAATAAGCACTGAACACCACACCACACCGCACCGCACACCACCTAGATAACTGCACGACCACAACTGTACACTTGTTTATTGGAATAGCATAGGCTATATTTAGAACGTGAGCATACCGTGCCAAGTGCCTCGGACGTCGTCAGAGTACCCCCATTTTATTCTTCTATTCAGGATTATTTTTGTCTTGAAGGCTCTGGCAAGAACTTAGTGTCAGAATAACAGGTCACTGCCATTACCACTTTGTCCTACCTTATTATTAATGACCCATGAAGGAGGACGTGGGTTCATACCCCGGCCCAGTCAAACCAATGACTTCTAAATACGATACTTGTTCAACCTTTTAGATTTCAAACTTTATGGGAAACATATTTTAGGTTCCATACCCAAGGCTCATGGAAACCCATCGGTAATAATTTGTTGGTTCTGTGAAACAGGTGATGGGAGCCAAAAACGTATGGTAAACCGAAATTTCAGTTCCATTGTTTTTCCAGCACGGTAACGACACGTTACTGGAAACGACTGCTTCCGTGAAATCCTAAATTGTTGTTGCTCCTCAGCCTTGTGATCGGCATTAGAGCAAGGACTGGTTTGTTCAGTACATGGGATATCAGGTCATGGTGCTGGCGGTCCAGCTTCCCAGTCGCCATGAGTCAGCATTGTCACAAGTCATAACCGAAGTTGTTGCCAGGATGTAATGGCCCAATAAATGAACAATTGTTAACGCCGAGATATTACCGGGAAGCACAAGTATTATAGTAGTTACACTAATACTATATAAAGGCTTCACCCGGTACTCGCAGTACATGGGTGAATACCAACCCTATATAAAAATGGTCGAAAAAGCGGGTTAATGAAATGAGAGCCTAATTTCACAATCTAAGAAGCAACATTTATTCTTTATAGATGTCTTCATATTTATCCGCTACCTTTGAGTTGAAAAATATAATATAATAGCTAGCTTAATACGATTTAAAATTGAAATCGACGGCTTTCTATGGCCGCCATCTTTGATTTTTGCATTCTCTCCCATTTCACCAAATCTGTGCCAATATATGTAGCCATTTCATCATGGAACCACAGTTTCTACTTCATGTTCCATACTAAAGCTATTTTCGCCCATATTGGCACTATGTTGTCATTCACCCGTGTACTACAAGTACCGGGTGAATCTTTTATCTACACTAATACCAGCTATAACTGCCATGGCGGTATAAGAACTGTGGAAGAAAGCTTTCGGGTTTTTTAATGTGTGTTTGTGTGTAAGTAACACAACAAAAAGATACGTCACCGATCAGTCAACGACGGGGTTTTCTATCTTAGCAACAACAGAGGTCATATTTAGACGGGTACCAAATTGTGACTGTGCCAACCCACTTCATGGTGCTGTCCCATTGGGATGCCAGCACCATGTCTCAATATCCCACTCAGTCATTTTATCCGGACACTGAGCCAAATAGTCGTGCAAGCGGTTGGCTGGTTGGTTGTTGGGAATTTTACATCTTGGCAACATCTATGGTCATATCAGAATGGGTACCGACTTTTGACCGACTGCACTCATGGGGACTTAATAGTGCTGCCCCACTGGGAGACCAGGCCACCAGCACCATGACCTAATATTCCACTCAGTCGCATTATCCTGACACTGAGCTAACCAGTCGTTGCCCTATCCTAATACTAATAATGCTGAGTGCCTGGCTAGGAAGTGACAAGTATAAATTTTTACGTCATTGGTTTGACTCGATCAGGGTTCGAACCCCACGATTTACCAAAACGGGAGAAGGACGCTCAACTCATTCGGCCATCCCGTCTGGTATGTGTGAGCGGTAAAGAACCGCTGTTGTCTCTAAGTTATGGCGAAGACCACCAAGCAACTGATGTACTGATGTCAAAGGAAGCAAATGGCAGTTATCGAAAGAAGTTCATGAAAACAAATCTACCAACAAATAAACATCACTTCCACATAACAAATTGTTAAAATCAACAACAAAAGTAAAAAGAACCAGCTTTTAAATTGATTAAGTACAAAACCACACGCAATATTGCAAAGAAATCGCATGACAAAACTGAACATGCATGACATCATTAAAAGCCACGCCCAGTCAGAAGACTTCACAAAGAGAAAAATGTAGACACAAAAAAAACAGAATGTCCACGGAAAATAGAGCAACTGAATAACCGCAGGTGGAATAGGCAAAAACTGATGAGAAAAGCATGATACAGGCATAGAAGACTAACAAAATATATGGACAAAACCAAGGCAATCATAGCATACAGTTCACACTATCTTAGAGTTAACTCAACAGAATGGACACTCAGAGGAAAAGAAGAATTAATGGACCTCTTTTCTTTTTAAACCCACACCACTTAATGTTTAAAGAAATAATTCCACGGCTGCGTGTACTAGGATATTACGTATAGTAGCCTAAAATTATTATTATTATTATTATTATTATTATTATTATTATTATTATATATATATATACAGCATTAAACAGAAATGAATGTGGACTGACCAAAAATGCGGAAATCTATGGCAATCGATAATCGGGCCACAAAGATGACAGTAGAATGCTCTCCAACAAGATACATAGATAGAATGATTGATGATCAGTTTATGCCATTCCAGCAGCGAAGGATGAGGCCTATATTCACGGCGAGTCCGTAAATGATTGTGAGGAGAGTAGAGTTCAAAGCCTGACTTTTGGTTGGCTGGTTGGTTGGGAGTTTTACATCCTGGCAACATCTACGGTCATTTCAGGATGGGTACCGACTTGTGACAGTGCACACTTATGGCGACATTATAGTACTGCCCTATTGGGAGACCAGGCCACCAGCACCATTATCCTGACACTTGAGTCCTTTCCCTGTCCTATTAATATCGAGCTACAAGCTCGGAATTGACACGTAGCGATTTTGTAACTCATTGGTTTGACTCGACCGGGAATTGAACTCCCGAGCTTCCGCACGGGAAGCCTGCGCTTTACCGATTCGGCCACCGCGTCCGGTAATACTAATGGACAACTTAGTTAGATCTATAGACCTATTTCAATGTTGGTAAACATCGTGTATGCGCGCGCAGCTTGGCTGCAGAAGGAATGCACACTCCCCCTGAGTTTGCCGGTATGCGCAGTGCAAAACGTTTATTTTATTAAAAATTAATAGAAATGCACAACCCTAACCGTATAAATTTAATATAATCTATTCGTTGAATATGTTTTCTACATGTATACCAAGCACTTTGTTTCTAAGTGGTGTAGTTTTAGAGATATTTCACTTTTTCTGTATGAAGATTGCCCACGGCCATTGAAAATGCACTGAGTTTGCTGGGATGTGTAGTACAAAACGTATATTTTATTCAAAATTAATAGAAATCCAGAACCCTAACCATATAAATTTAATATAATCTATTCGTTAAATATGTTTTCTATATGTGTTCCAAGCGGTTTAAGTCTAGGTGGTGTGGTTTTAGAGATATTTCACTTTTTCTGTATGAAGATTGCTCACTGCCATTGACAATGCATTGAGTTTGCCATACGTGCAGTGCAAAACGTCTATTTTTTTTCCCAAATTAATAGAAATGCAGAAACCTAACCGTATAAATTTAATATAATCTATTCGTTGAATATGTTTTCTATGTGTGTACCAAGCGGTTTGTCTCTAGGTGGTGTCGTTTTATAGATATTTCACTTTGTCTGTAAGAAGATTGCTCACATCCATTGACAATCAGAGATGAAAGTGGTCTCCGGGGGAAAAAGCGGAAATGCTGTTTGAAGCATTTATTAGTATATACATTGATCGTGCTGTGGGATTGCAGTAGAGGCCTACAGGAAGAATCCCGGAAATCCGCGAAATCGTGGAGATCTTTCATCCCTGGACAATGCACTGAATTTGCCGGTACGCGCAGTACATAAGGTGTATTTTATTCAAAATTAATAGAAATGCAGAACCCTAAACCTTATAAATTTAATATAATCTATTCGTTGAATATATTTTCTATATGTGTACCAAGCGGTTTGTCTCTGGGTGGTGTGGGTTTAGAGATATTTCACCTTTTCTCTATGAAGATTGCTCATAGCCATTGAGTTTGCAGTGTGACAGTGTGTCATCCTACAGCCAAACACCGTGCGCACTGACCTAGATACCCGTGATGACGTCACATGAAATTGGTCAATAGCGACTAGACAGTAGGGACACTCAAAAGGTGGCGCTGCCCAGGTTTCTGCGCATGTCAACATGCCCATGTTAAAGTTGATAGCGGTTTTGAGGAGACCCATGCTCAGGTAAACTCCTTTGCATTGCATTGTGGGATACACTACTTCCTGATTAATTAAGAAACTAATAAACCTAGTTGATAATGGTGATAATATGAGTATTGATAGTGTTACTTAATGTAACAATTATTACTCCAAACTGAATGTGGGTCATTCCCAATTAGCATTACGTGATATGCCCATAATTAGTTAATTAACTATATTTTTAAACAAAATTGTTTTCTATTGAGAGGTTGTTAAAATGTAATGATTTCCCCATCAATAGTTGGTAGCTCTACTTAATGGAAGATTCATTACTCCAAATAATGAATGTACGTCATCCCCAATTAGCCCCTGGTTTCACCAAGTTCCCCCACAGACAAGTGTCCAGGAATGAAGACAAAATAGTGAAATTAAAATCATCATAACTATTTTATTAACAAAGCTATAGAGATAAAAAAAAAAATGTATTCTACTCAGAATTTGAAGGACTTCAATTCTATACTATTTATGGTGTTCTAGACATGTTTTTAAATTTTCGTGTGTGGTCCCTACAGACAGTAAAGTGTTTTGTTGATTTCTTTTCGAGGTTATATCCTTGATACTCTGAAGACACTCCACTCCCTCCAGTCTTGTCGCAGTCCACCTTTACCTGTTGTTTTTTTTGTTTGTTGGTTGGTTTGCATACCCTTGGAATGTGACCTTATGCGTGACCTGACAGTCCAGAATAGACAGCGTGCATCTATAAATAGCTGATATGGATGATAAAGTAAGCTATTTACTCGCAGACCCTGTGTACTGTAGGCGTGGTTTTTCTACTTAGTTTTCCCTATACTCACATCAACACCTGCCGCTTGCACAGGGCGAGTCGCTTGTCGCTATATAGGCCACCACAACACACCCAAGCCCATACACAGTTCCCCGTTATATAGGTCACCACTGCCCACACCTCCCATACACAGCATGAACTATATAGGTCACAGCTACCCACATATACCATACTTGGAATGAGCCGTTATATAGGTCAACACCACACGCAAGATGAGTATTATGCAACACTACATAATATACATAAATAACTAAATACAAGCATGCATGCATGCATGCATGCATGCATACATACATACATACATACATACATACATACATACATACATACATACATACATACATACATACATTGTGAGGTCTATATAGGTCAACAGTACACATACACCCCCACACACATTCAATGTATCAGCCAATGTCATCAATGTACTCAGTGTGAGCCTCTATATACACATACCTCCCACTACAGTGAGGCGGATCCACAACTATATAGAGGGTATTACCGTAACGTCATCAACCGGATGCGCGGCCATTATGGCGATATCAACCAGTAAACAACCCATTGAGTTTGCCGGTACGTTTTATTCCAAATTAATAGAAACCCAGAACCCTAACCATATCAATTTAATATAATCTTTTTGTTAAACATGTTTTCTATATGTGTTCCACGTGGTTTGTGTCTAGGTGATGTGGTTTTAGAGATATTTAACTTTTTCTGTATGACGATTGCTCACTGCCATTGACAATGCATTGAGTTTGTTGGGTATATTATTGTGTATCGCCACAATGGCCGCACTTCCGTTTAGCGTGATGTCAGTGCATACCCTCTATAGACAAATCATACAATGACCCCCCCCCCCCATACATACACATCAGGGGCAAACGCAGGGGGGGTGGGAGTTCCTGGTTTCCCGGATCTTTCCCCCCCAAAAAAAAAAATCAGAGTATACTATATCACTATTTAGTAGGATCTCGAGATATCTATTATTAATTAAAATGGGAATTTGATTAATTAAACACCATAAATTAAACCCCCAAATATGAACGCTCCATTTATACCTGCTTACATGCCTGTCATTTTGGAAGGGAAAAAACCTCCTGACTTTCTGTGTTTGCCCCATCACATCATACAGTGAACAGTCATACAAGTCACCACTACATACAGCCCACGTACAATATCAGCTGCTAGACGGTTCACTGTTACCCCCCCCCCCCACACACACACATACACCCCCTCCCCCACGCGTCTCCGACCCATCACTATATACTATAGTGAGTAAACTAATATACAGGTCACACAATTATATTTATACACCTCACTCTCAGACTGTCCACAAACTATGTTTCGGGGCGCAGTCAGCGTGTTTGGGAAGCATGGCTGCATTTTTTTAAATTAAAATTTTTGTTTTTTTATTGAGGCTTTATTTATACTGTCCATAGCATATAAGCCCGGGTACCCAGGCTTGTTTTCAATGCTGGCCAGTTGTAGTGTTGGTGTTATCTTACCACACAGTGGCTGCTGATAAGGTATTTGATTGCCTGCATTTCAGTAGCAGATAGATAATTGGTTGGTATGGTTAGTAGCCTATGTTAGTTGCATGGAGGAAGATGACAGCAAATTTGGGGCATTCCTAGGTTGGGCGTGTTTGTGCGTGTTGGTAAGGGAGTGGTTTAATGTCACCAGTCTTTGGGCAATATTCCACATAGTAACAACAAAACAAAAATATAATTAACATTAGTAATAACAATAGCAATAACATTAATAATAACAATATCAGTATACAAAGCATTACTTTATATCCTCGCGTAAAAGTAGATTTTTAAGACGCTTTTTAAAGCTGAAATTAGGGGATCAACTATTACACAAGTACTGTTTTCAAAGGGATGAAATTTATGTTTGGTTTGAGGTGCCAAATTTCTGTATAAAATAATAAACAACAAAAGGAAAAAGAACTATGGCCACTATCAAACATTTATCTACAAAATAACTCTCTCCACTCTGCCTGCTATGGCATAACGATTTGCTTGTTTGTTGTTTTACGTCCTAGGAACATCTAATGGCATATCGGTACTGCCGTGTTATATTCTAGTTACCAGTACCGTAAAGTGCATGTACCGTATATATTTCTGTAGTTCATATGTAGATACCAGCACTTAAATTCATAACGATTTTGCAAGTGTTATTTCCATGTACAGGATAGGATAATACCTTGACCCTCAAATGTTGACCTGTTATCCGTAGAATAGTCTGGTTGGCTTTTACACAAGGTCTTTGGAAAATCCCAGATTTCATTCGGACAAAAATAAGGTTGACTTTTACAAGAGATCGACTTTTACTCGAATGCATAGTAATATTAAAATTAGCTAATCATTTACCCAGTCAAGAAACGCTAGTTCAAGCTCACGTATATCGTTAGCATCATTTTTATAATGAATTACTTTAGTGTATCATCCGCAAGTACTGACTGACTATTGTTTAAATAATCTATTATATATTCATGTCTATATTATATTATTATTCAATACATCAATTGACATTAAAATTTATTACAAGAGATCGACTTTTACTTGAATGCATACAGTATTATTAAAATTATCTAACCATTTACCCAGTCAAGAAAGGCTAGTTCACGCTCACGTATATCGCTAGCATCATTTTTATAATGAATTACTTTAGTGTAACATCCGCAAGTACCGACTGACTATTGTTTAAATAATATATTATACATTCATGTATATATTATATTATTATTCAATAGATCAGTTGACATTAAAATTTATTCATGGAATGAGCTCGCCCCCCTCCAACCCATCCTCACCGCACCCAATTGTGCAAGAGCAAGACTAATAAATGCTCATAGTCTTAACCTTCCAACATTGTGGTAGTTAGTGTTTCCCAAAAGGTGAATCTGCAACATAAACCTACTCCGCGAAGTAGGAGAGCGGCGAATGCTATGACGAATGCTTGGTGATGCCACCCCTCCCCGCCTCTGCTAGAAGCGCCATGCACTGTGTGGTCGTCTACGGGCTGAGCTATTTTTAGCACACGTGACCTATTAATAGGTCGATCATGTCAACAATCGCAGGGCTCCCTGTGTTCAGGGGCCGCTGTGCGGTGGGGGATGGGAGGGAGGGATGAGGACTGGGGGTTGGGTGTCAGTGACTGTCCGGGTGTCCGTGAACACTCCACAGTTCATTCCGCTGCACACACCGGCGAGGGCTGCAGGACCGCAGTGGCCCTCTTCAACCCTCTAATAATGCTCAATCCCACTACACACCCAATTACTGTGAACATTTAACCTGCTAATAATGCTCGATCCCGCTACACACCCAATTACAGTGAACATTTAACCTGCTAATAATGCTCGATCCCGCTACACACCCAATTACTGTGAACATTTAACCTGCTAATAATGCTCGATCCCGCTACACACCCAATTACAGTGAACATTTAACCTGCTAATAATGCTCAATCCCACTACACACCCAATTACAGTGAACATTTAACCTGCTAATAATGCTCAATCCCACTACACACCCAATTACTGTGAACATTTAACCTGCTAATAATGCTCGATCCCACTACACACCCAATTACAGTGAACATTTAACCTGCTAATAATGCTCAATCCCACTACACACCCAATTACAGTGAACATTTAACCTGCTAATAATGCTAGATCCCGCTACACACCCAATTACAGTGAACATTTAACCTGCTAATAATGCTCGATCCCGCTACACACCCAATTACTGTGAACATTTAACCTGCTAATAATGCTCGATCCCACTACACACCCAATTACAGTGAACATTTAACCTGCTAATAATGCTCGATCCCGCTACACACCCAATTACAGTGAACATTTAACCTGCTAATAATGCTCGATCCCGCTACACACCCAATTACTGTGAACATTTAACCTGATAATAATGCTCGATCCCGCTACACACCCAATTACAGTGAACATTTAACCTGCTAATAATGCTCGATCCCGCTACACACCCAATTACAGTGAACATTTAACCTGCTAATAATGCTCGATCCCACTACACACCCAATTACAGTGAACATTTAACCTGCTAATAATGTTCGATCCCGCTACACACCCAATTAGTATACATTTAACCCGATAATAATGCTCTATCCCGCTACACACCCAATTACAGTGACCATTTAACCTTCTAATAATGCTCGCTCCCGCTAGACACCCCTTTACGGTGACCATTTAACCTGCTAATAATGCTCGATCCCGCTACACACCCAATTACAGTGAACATTTAACCTGCTAATAATGCTCGATCCCGCTACACACCCAATTACAGTGAACATTTAACCTGCTAATAATGCTCGATCCTCCTACACACCCAATTACAGTGAACATTTAACACGCTAATAATGCTTGATCCCGCTACACACCCAATTACAGTGACCATTTAACCCATTAATAATGCTTGATCCCGCTACACACCCAATTACACAGTCAGTGTGTTTGGGAAGCATGGCTGCATGGAGGAAGATGACAGAGCAAATTTGGGGCATTCCTGAGTTAGGCGTGTTTGTGCGTGTTGGTAAGGGAGTGGTTTAATGTCACCAGTCTTTGGGCAATATGCACATAGGAGCAACAACAAAACAAAAATATAATTAACATTAGTAATAACAATAGCAATAACATTAGTAATAATAATACCAGTATACGAAGTATTACTTTATATCCTCGCTACATATCCAATTATCCAATGACAGTGAGCGTTCAACACACTAATGATGCTTGATCCTGTTACACACCCAATGACAGTGATCATCCAACCCACTAATATTGCTCAATCCTGTTGGACACCCAATGACAGTGATTATTCAACTTGCTAATAATGCTCGATGCCGCGCATGTGCATGCACATATAATTCCACTTGTCAAACCACGGATCCGTGTTATTCTGCTTTATCCGTAGCATAAAGATGATACTATTTTATGTAAAATATTTGTCATGGCAATTTCATTGGAATCTATATTAAAAACAAACGTTTTGCAATAATCCTATCTAAATTTGGTTTCTAAGAATCATATGGCATATGTGTTTAAAGCATAGGTTTTGAAGTGAAGGATATGTCTGGGAGGGAGGGGCACTGACCCTAAATTCCTGTGTAGAATACAGCTGCAAATTGCAACAAGTTTCATTCCTTCCTCACCAGACGGGATGGCCGAATGAGTTAGAGCGTCCGTCTCCCGTGTTGGTAGATCGTGGGTTCGAACCCTGATCGAGTCAAACCAATGACGTAAAAATTTATACTTGTCGCTTCCTAGCCAGGCGCTCAGCATTATTAGGATAGGGCAAGGACTTGTTGGCTCAGTGTGAGGATAATGTGACTGAGTGGGATATCTGGTCATGGTGCTGGCAGCCTGGTCTCCCAGTGGGGCTGCACTATAAAGTTGGCATGAGTGCGCTCTGTCACAAGTCAGTACCCGTCCTGATATGACCTTAGATGTTGCTAGGACGTAAAACAAAACAAAAACATTCCTTCCTGAGTGACCAACGGAACAGGAACGTTTGTATTAGATAGCTCTGCTTTCATTCATCCTCCCTTCATGCTTATGCTCCGACTAGTTAATTCCTTTGTTTATTGGAGTTTTATAGCCTAACAACATCTAAGATCGTGTCAGGACAGCTACAAACTTGTGACAGTTTACATTCATGGTAACTTAATACTAAGAGACTGGGCGACCAGCACAATGAGTCATGGCTCGATAGCCCACTCAGTCACATTATCTTGACACTGAGCAAAACCAGTACTTGCCATATTTTAGTAATGCTGAGCGTCAAACTAGGTAACGACAAATGCCAATTCTTAAGTCATTGGCTTAACTCGGTCGGAGTTAGAACCCAGGATCTCCACATGGGAAGCAAGCTAGCACTCTTACTGATTCGGCCATTCCGTCCGGTCATCATTTCCAACAGAGATCATCATCATCATCATCATCATCATGCTGTCGGTTGCAATGCGACAAAGACTGCTTTCATTACTTGACTGCCGCTCTCCATTTAGCTCTCTGCTGTGAGAGTTGCGTCCATGGCATTTCATGAAAGCTGCCTGAAAAAGTGTTGAAGTGCTGCTGGCTTTTGCAAGTTACCAGCGGCACTCTCTCGGGGAGCAAATAGAGGTGAAACCAACACAGATAGGTTTGCAATATGGTGTCGAGTGCACAAAATGAAGCACCCTGAAACAGTTGCACGTGGGTGCAAACTGCCAAACAGGGTCACACCACACTGATATAATTCATCACCAGGCCTAGATGTTAACCCAGTTCATCCTGAAACTACTGCACCCACTTCCTAAAGAAAATCAAGGACTCCACTTTCACACTTAGAAACGATAAGACTTCCTTGGAAACGCTGCAACTCCCTGCCAACGAAAACAAAGACACCGACCTACTTAAATATGAAGCTTCTTATATGATTTCGCTATAATCTACTAGCACTAGCAGAGGGTAACCCCGGCAATGCCGAAATACAATCAGAATCATATCCCAATTATAAAGAAAAATGATGAATAAAATGTATTAAATGAGGTCATCGGGTAGGAAATCTTTAGCACTGTCATAGCGAATATTGTTTCTTTTAAATTCCAGATAAGATTATTATTATTATTATTATTATCATGTAATAAGGTTAGGATCAATGAAATAATTATATATGCAATCACCAGGGAGAGCTACAGCTGCTTCGGTTAAAAGTTAGCCAACACACCAATGTGTTCATTACATAATATCATATCATGTAATATACGCGCGCGCGCGCGTGCGTGCGTGCGTGCGTGTGTGCGTGTGTGTGTGTGTGCGTGTGCGTGCGCGTGCGTGGGTGCGTGCGTGCACACTATGTAGACATATCGGCTTGTTGTCTAAGCAGGGCCCAAGCAGCTGTGGTGAGTAAACATATGGATAAACCGACGTTTCAATGAACATGGCACACACCCCTTTGATTTTGAACTGCACTGGATCCAACCCAAAGCCACATGTTGACATCGCCAGACGCCTAATCATGATAATGTATCTAGATGCCAGGGATGAGGGCGGGTGGGTGGATGGAGTACATTCACCGCTTTATTAGGCAGATGCAAATTCGCCCTTCTCCCTTTCCTCCCCATCACCCTACCCTCAGACACACACACAATCTCCACAAACATCCTGACTGCCGGCAGCCATTTGTCAGTCGCCTTATTCTACAACTACCCGCCCATCACTCACACACATACCACCAGCCCTCCTACCCCCACCCCCATCAGTCCCCACTCACCCGCCCGCCAGCCTCCCCCCAACCAACCAACACACCCGCACCTCAGCCCCGCCCCGCCCCGCCCTCCCCCCAACCCCCGGCCCGCCCTCCCCCCGCCGCCCGACCATTATGCCGGCCCCGCCCACCCCCTCCTCCAGCTAGTAGTAATCCCCGGGTACCATTCCCCCGGTGCTATTCACTGTTGTCATCGGCGGCAGCAGCGACAGGCCGGGCCGGCCACGATCACATCGCATTCCCCGTCCACAGACCAGCACCACACCACACCGTCCCCCCGCCCAACCCACCACCCGTCGCCTGCATAAATTTAGATAATGATCACCTATTTATAGCGCAGCTTTCCCCATTTTACAAAAGACGGCGCTATTTATAGTTGGCGGCGGCTGCTAGACGTGTGTAGCAGGCGTGTTCTAGTTCGTGGCGGGAATCCGGCGGCGGGAGGGGCGGGCCGGGCGGCTAGCTACCAGAGGCCGCTGTAGGGCACGGTGCTACGCCGCCCGCCGCCCACCACCACCACCACCACGGCTCGTCGGCTCACTCCACCCGAGCTTGATCACAATATTATGTTCCCACCCGAACTGTACACGGTAAAGTGAAAGCTGCGAGAGGCATCACCTGCTACCCGGCGACCACCAGCTCACGCAATCAGACCTCACCAGGCCGTGTGTATTATTAGGCACACTGCACTATGGGCCAACTAACTGTGTGGGAGAAACCTTTCATTTTGTGGGGTTATAATGAATTTTGTTATGTTGTTGGATTTATAACGTGTTATTTTATGGGATTAAGTGGCAGGAATGAAAGTGGTTTCCGGGGTGGGGGTGGGGGTGGGGCCTGGGGGGGGTGGGGGAAGCAGAAATCTATGGCTGCCGATACGGTGATGTTGTCTGTAATCCGATGATAAATTTCTGTCAAAACGTGGATATCTTCCACAGGCACTGTGTTAGTGAATCATGGAAAATTCGCTGAAGTCAGGTTGCATACATATTGGTATACACTGATAGTGCTGCTGCATTTAAACAACATATTAGCATACGTTGATTGTGGTGCGGTGTTTGAACAACACATTAGCTAGATAAAAGATTCACCCGGTACTTGTAGTACACGGGTGAAGACCAGCCTTATATAAATACGGGCGAAAATAGCGTTAGTATGGAACAAGAAGTAGAATGCCTGGCACCAGTGTCAAATGGTTACTTATATCAGAACAGAGTTGGTGAATGAGAGAGAATACAAAAAGACAAGATGGCAGCCAGAGAACGCCGTCGATTTCACTTTTAAATCTGATTAAACTAGATATTATATTATATTTTTCAAGGTAGCGGGCTATCAATAAGACGTATGTAAAGAATAAATGTTGCTGCTTAGATTGTGAAATTAGGCTCTCAATTCATTGACCCGTTTTTTCGACAGCTTTTACATAGGGTTGGTTTGCACCCCTACTGCAGCAGTACGGGGTGAATCTTGTATCTACACATTAGCATACTCTGATAGTGCTGTGGGATTGCAGTACAATAACAATTGGGGAAATCCGCGAAATTGCAGAGATTTACCCCCGCCCCTGATAAATCGTTGTTGTTATTATTATTATTTTAGGATGGGTTGGGAAAGTGTTTTTACTGACTAGGCAGAGCAGTGAACAAACCTGGGCCTGCTTTCCCAGTGGGGCAGCACTATAAAGTTACCATGAGCGCACACTGTCACAAGTCGGTACCCGTCCTGTTATGACCTTATATGTTGCGAAGATGCAAAACTGCAACAACCAACCAACCTCAAATACAGGCATACAGCCATCATCCCATCTGGTTTCAAAGCTTAGATGACAACCAGTACAAATTGATTCTAGGCATAGCACACATATTACCATTTTCCAACAATATTTCCTACACTTTGTATTTATTTCTTCAGAAGTAATTGCTTATATAAATATCATGTATCACCATCAGCGAGAGATCGATGAATTGTTTTGGGTGAATGGGGTTGTACTATATAAAGCACCCCAAGCACTGCCCCCACCGCCACTTCCGGTGGGTACCGAATCATATTGCCACAAAGCAATAATATGCATTGCCCAAGTCCCGCTTTTAATAACAGGGCTATAGTCTGTAATTGGCAGGTATTTAGTACATACATATATATATTACATGTAGATTGCTGCACAGCCACAGCCACAGTTGATTGATTGTGGGCTTACTTCCTAGCAACACTAGGATGCCTGCCAGCTTGTGTATCGCCTTTATGGTGCCTCCTCATTGACATACCAACTCTAGTCACATTATCCTGGCACTGAACTAAGCATTCCTTTCCCGATCCAAGTACAGTGAAACCCCGTTATAACGCGATATATAACGTCCATATAACGTCATCGCGAAAACAGCGGGGTTGTGTTAAACCCGGGGTTTAGTTCACTGAATTATCTTTTGAATAAAAGAATCCTCGGTTGAATAAATCACCATGCTACATCCGAATTCGCATTAATTGGGTTTCACTATAATACCGAATAAGATGATGATAAATATCAAGTTTATTATAAGTATTTGTCTTGATCTGGTTAGAATCCATCGCATTATATGACAATCGATCTACCGTACAGGAAGCGGGCAGCCGCTCTATCGACTTGACCATTCCGCCCGGTACCCTTTAATAAGTTATCGACCTCAGCAATGCAATAGTTAAAAAAAAAAAAAAATTTAAATATTTTTTTCAATCTTGGTCTAAAATAGGAATAGCTATTTTATATAGCTGGATGAACCCTGGGAATTAGAATAATATATCAACCACTTCAAACTGATATGATACAGCATTGCCATGACCTGTGGACAAAGATGGACCCTGGTATATATAGCCATCTACGGAAATGAATTAATATAATGAATTTGTCTCAATACAGCAATTTCGACTACCCAGCCGAAACTATACACCCCCCCCCCCCCCACACACACACAGACACATACGCAGTGTTATCGTGCAGAGGCGAGTTGTAGTGTGCACAGTCAAGTCGAGAAAACAATGCGTCATTGTTAGCACACTGACACCGAAACCGAATACTATTTGGGGGCAGAAAACATCAGAACCGAACACGAGTAATAGGAAAGCAAGGCAGTCCGACGTGAGAAAGAAGCTTTGTTTTCCCTATAAGGAAATGTGGCCCAGTTCTCGGACACTCCTCCGGGAGCTTTGCCTACTTGAGTACGTTGCAGACTGGCATCGCAATGCCGGCAGCATCACAGCAGAAGCAGCGCTCTGCCGCCAGCTGCAACACCACCAGCACCAGCACCAGCAACATAATCAGCACCAGCACCAGCAGGCACAGAGGGCAGGGCCAGCTAACATATCACCCGTCCAGTGTTCTCATCGGGCAGAATAATACCACAGTCCCAGCAACACTGCTTTGGTGGAGAAAGGACTAGACTCGAGGGAAGCGGGATCGGTGTGTGTGTGGGGGGGGGGGGGCGTAGTTGTGTATAAACACCGAATTATATCTAGGAAAACAACGTAAATAGAATAAATGCAGGTAGACTTTAGGAAGATTGAGAGCGAATTATTAACGCCCATCATCACTACCAGCCACACACACTTCTCTAGCAGCAGCAGAAGCAGCAGAAGCAGCAGCAGCAGCAGCAGCAGCAGCAGCAGCACAAGCAGAAGCACCACCATCACACCCCCACCCGAACCCAACCAGCAGCACCAGCACAATCAGCAGCAGCACCACCACAACCCACCCACCCCCCGGCGGCCACAATGGACTCGCCCGTCTACATAGCTAACCGATGGTCTCTCAGCGATGGGACATGTGCTAAAAATAGCATCGACGTGTCGTAACGGACCGGACCCACCTTCTTTAACACTGGGTGGTGGGGGAGGAAAAAGAGAAGAGAAGAGAAGAAGGGGGAAGAGGCCGGAAGGGTCTCGTACTGTGAGCGCCGTTTCGTACTATGAGCGCCGTGTCAAAAGGACAGTAAAATGCGCGGCACCTACCTATATAACAACATATCGTTCAGTTGGCATGCGAGGGTGTGTGCAACCCAGGGAATCTTCACAATTATTGAAGATTTAAGCGCCATTTAAATCCAAACCCCAAATTCACAATTTACACCACGGAACAATTTGCTTAGGACATTTTGCTTTAGCTTCCCAATTTGAAAATTAATTAGCAACTACTCATTGTGTCATTAATTTACCTGATATACTATACTGCCAAATATGGTTCGTGATCTAATGTGATGCGTTTTGTTATTGTGCAGTGATTAGCATAACTTGCATGGCGATTCACAATGCAAACCCAAACAGATGTTCACTGTAGTTCTTAGGGAAAAAAACAATATAAAATATAATAAAGCCTCATTAATCCAAGGGAAATTGTCGGTTCCCATTACTGGGTTCATACAGCTATTCAGCAAACAAATTTAAGGCCTTTTTATGGCCTTTTCTGGTAAGAAATTCATTGTTTAAGGCCGGAAAAATATGACATAATGATTATGTACATGTCAACTCTTAATGGTGTTACATCACCAAATTTCTGTATGATACTTTTTTTTTATTAATAAAAGAAGCAACTAGGGAATTAACATCTTTATTATTATTTAAAATTGTCCTAGATTAGTTAATAAGCCACGCACCTAGCCATTCAAAACACTATTGTCAATACAAATTTGCCCTCTCTCCTCCCCCCAAAATAAAAACAAATTCAAGGGTTCTTTTCGGCATTTGGCCAATTGTCAGAGGCTTTTCAGGGTATTTTCAAATTTAAGGCCATTTCAAGAGACCTTTAAATTCCAAAACTTTTTGCGAACCATATTTTATGATTAAAAGGGTAAATTGAACAGCAGAAATCTATTACATGTTCGTTTTGGTTGGACAGTGAGATTCCGGGTCAAACAGGGTCAGACCAAACACACTATTTACATATAGTGGTCGAATCGCAGGCTTCCCGCCCGGAAGGTTGGTTGTTGGAGTTTTACGTCCTGGCAACATCTAAGGCCATATCAAGACGGCGCGCGGAAGGTAGGGAGTTCGAATCCTGGCTGAGTCAAACCAATGATGTACAAAATTAATATGTGTTGCTACCTAGCCTGGCGCTTGGAATCACTCAAACACGGCAAGGACTGGTTAGCTCAGTGACTGAGTAGGAAATGGGGTCATGGTGCAAGTGGCCTGGTCTCCCAATGGGGCAGTACTATAAAGTCACCACGAGTGCGCACTGTCACAAGTCGGTATCCGTCCTGATAAGACCTTAGATGTTGCCACGACGTAAAACACCACGACCACCACCAACAACAACAAAGAACAGTTACCACAGAGAACTTAAATACAAACCTAACGAGGCGCTAAGGGACACTAGGTAGCATAATTTATGTCTGGGAACTGTATAAGTTGCATAGTCCGATGGTTTTCAGTTTTTATTATTTTATGAGATAAATATATTAGGTTGATCATTAGAATTGATCCTACATGAGCTTTGATTTTAAATTGCTAACCTTGAAGATATTTGAAGCGTAAACACGCCAGATTAATTTTGGCATGTAAACTTCTGATCCCATAGGCTTCAAGTTCAACAGTAATATGTTCAATTAAATTGGCTTAATATTCCCTTCTATGTAGCAACCAATACTTAATAAGTACACCAATATCTAAATTGGATATATAGGTTCAAATCTTGACAAGAGTTTTCCCTTTGACAGATTTGATGCTTCTATCGGACTATCGTGACCGTACTATAAAAAGGTTTCTATCTGACAAAAGTGACCGAATTGGTGTTATGGGTGTAAAAATGTTCTATCTGCAAAAGGCTATCATGCAGTTACACAACTGTTTCTCAACTGGTATTTTTCACTGAGATATATTAAAAATAATATTGTTCTATCTGCTTTGCTATCATGCAGTTACACAGCTTCAATCCTCATTATCTCGAAAGCACCATGTTGTCAGATAGAACCTTTTTATAGTAATGTCACGCTATGCAACTTCAAGTATAGCAGCACCACAATTACCTCTCAATCAAACCACCGGCATGCCATTCAAACTTCTACTTCCGTTTATTAACCAAGCATCGTACAGTCATCACGCCGTCTTCAGCAGCCAATAGCCACACAAGGACATTTAAACGGAAAGGGCCCGTCAATGCCCGGTCTACTATGTACCTCTTCACCCATGTGTGTTCCTTAAAGTTGGCACACACCGATGGTTAACTGTACCCGGGGCTTCCACGCATTAAGGTTCTATTCCATACACGCGTAATGCGTTATGCGAATGCCATCATTCCTTACACACGTTATGCGTAATGCGTTATGCGGCACACGACTGGCTATATTTAAAAAATAAAAATAAACAATTATTCTCCATACTGCTCTGTATATGACCAAATATTGCATTTATATCTATGTAACTTTTTGTACGTCACATGGGGGTTCCTACCTTTATTATAACCAAATTATAGATAAGTATTCATATTTTTGTGGCTCTGGTAGCATTTTTACCAACCCGAACCCCCACCACCACCACTACCATATGTTTCCACTCAGCAGCCTTGAAGACTGCTTCCTAACAGGTCCGCGCTCCACCTTGTCCCGGCTGTCCGTAATTATCAGTCGCCTCCTCCAACCTTATATCAATGGACAAAGGCGACTGAGGACTTTCTATTCGCACCACCTTTACGCATTACGCACCGATCGCTACATGGACCGATCGGGATAATGGATTTCATTCGCATTCGCATTCGCATTCGCATTCGCATTCTGCATTACACGTGTAAGGAATGTAGCTCATAGGTTTCAAGGCGTTTCGATTTTTTGTCGCATTCGCATTCGCATTACGCATGTAAGGAATGCGACCTTTAGCTGGCACGACACCATGTACACACATGCTGATGGCATCTCTCCATAGCTAATGGCCGAGTTATAAATAGAATCCACACCACCATCACAATCACCACCCCGACCCTCACACAGCCCTGGGTGTGATTGGGAAATCACTGTTTGTAGACTGATGGCCCAGTCCCACATAACTAACTAATTGGCCCGCCGACGATTTCGACAGCGTAAGGTGTGGGGGTGGGTGTGGTTAGGGGGAGCGGGAGAGTAGAGTAGAGAGTAGAGTAGAGAGAGCAGTATGAAGTGGAGAGTAGAGAGTGGAGAGTAGAGATTAGAGAGGGGGTAATAATGGGGTTAACGTCCAAGCAATATCTGAGGTCAAATCAAGATCGGTACCGCATCATTCCACAATATCCCATCTAGTCATATTATCCTGACTATCTTGATATGACCGTAGGACGTAAAACCCCAACAAAACAAAGACAATCTTGACAGCCATCCAGCCAGGAACTTTACAGTGCTGCCCCGCATAGGATGCAGTGTACTGCCATCATAAACTGATATTCCACTCAGCAACAGTACCCAGACTCTTATCTACCCATCCCTTGCCCTATCCTGGTAATGCTGAGTATCGAGCAAGTGTTTTGTTTGAACTCAGCCAAAGATCGAACACACGACCTTATCTAAATTAGATATTTAGGTTCAAATCTATTTCAGTGCTTTGCTTAGGAAAAGTTTATGCTTTTATCAGATTGCAACTTTAACAAAAATACTAAGCCGTGTTTACACGGGGAATTGTGAAGCGAATTAGACAAAGCGAATTATATGAAGCGAATTAGTGGCGCGTCTACACACGGAGCGGTTTAAGGCGGAAATCGATATCTGCGCATGAGCAAGTCCATACGAACCAGTGCTTAAGCTAGTTCGCTTCATATAAACCACCTCGCGAGGTGGTGTACATAAAGTGAATCATATGAAGCGAATCAGCTCTAATCCGCCTCAAAGTCGCGTTTACACGGCAAATGTAAGGCGAACTAGGCAAGGCGCATTATATGAGCCGTTTTAACTCGCCCGTGTAAACAGGGCTTTAGACCCAAATATGTTCTACTAGCTTCGCCATGCAACTAACTGTTCACAAGGTTGCAACATTCCTTAGAACTTAGCTTTATTTTTGTAGTTAAAGCTGCATCGTCCGATGAAAGCATGAACATTTTCAAAACCAAAACACTGATCTATATTTGATCCTACATACCCAACTTAGGCACTGATTTATTTATTAAGCATTTGTTGCTGTGTAGAAGTGACTTTATTGATACTGCTTAAGCCTATTGTGTCAGAATTTCGACGTGCATGCCAAAATTAACATGGCAGGTTTTCAGTCTAAATATCTCCAAAGCCAGCCAGTTATAATAAAATTCAAACTAAGGTAAAGTAGATTATAACGATTATTCTAATATATTAATTTGTTTTAAATGACAGATTCTAAAAACCACTCGACTATAACTTCATATATAAACACTCTGGTAAAAAATGTTAAGGGGCTTCTCTCTCTCACCCGCCCCTACCCCAATCAGAGAACTGGACACCTAACCAAAAGGACAAAAACCATGTTTCCAGTATACACACACATACTATCAGAATACACAAGTACATCATATCTTGTAGACAAGGTTTCCTGGCACCCTGACACACCGCTAAGATATTTACACCTAGACCAGGTAGGACTACTTCGCGCAATAAAGCTTCCAGAACAATCATATCACATTTATTTTTAACTGCTTAAGAACACCGAGCTAATAGCACACGAGGTGTCAGGGAACCCAGTAAAAGAAAGCAAATGAGAATAGAATTTAGCAGAGCCACTGCAGTGACAAGAATAGCAGTGCTAGTAGCACAGCAGGTGCTACATTTCTCTTTCTGCATGTAGATAAACACACACAAAATAAAATTTCTTAAACATTTGTTGCCAGATTTAAAGGAATACTGAGGCAATGTAATAGAACCTGCTACTGTAGAAGCCTAGGGTGTCGGAGTTAATTTTGCATGTTTGCACTTGAAATATCTCAAAAGATAGCCATTTAAAATGTAGTAAAAATATGCAAATATGGCATCCAAAAAAACACAACTAACATAACTACTAACAGTTAAGATGACAAGGCTACTATCAAATTGAGACTATTGCTGTTCAACAATGAAAAGAAACTGCGATGCGACTTACTCGTTATGGACAGGGTAAATAAACTATCACCAAAAAAAAAAGGGGGGGGAAGGAAAGAAAAAGATATAATTCGATAACTTCCCTACCGTGGGATAGCACTGAACATCACTACAATGCACACGAGCAGAAATCGGTGTGCAGCCATTACTATCTACATTAACAGATCATCTCTCTGTTGGCCTCACTTAGCCCATGACAGAAATAGCAGGCAAACGCGAAGCCAAACAATATGGCAGATTCAATATGACATTTGCCGCCACTGAACAACTCCCACATGGAGGCTAACTAGTGAGGAATTGATTATAAATAGTACAGGTCTAGCTGTTTATTCTGGATAGATGCTCGGTCAGCAAACCCCATTCACAGTACAATATGCAGACTTTGGGCCAACATCGACTACCACTTATCTACTCCAGGCCGTAGGGAGGCTGATTCAACTCATTGTTGGGTTGGGTCATTCCCATCTACTCTGCATCCAAACATTTATTTATTATAAAATCGAATTTGGCAGTTCCAGATTCCGTCATATAATAAATAAATGTTTGGATGCAGAGGTGGGAGGAGGGGGTGTAGGAGGGGGTGTGTGTACATATATATTGCGGTCTGCTCTCGCACTAACTACACATGGTTTTACAGCTCTATCGACCTGATCACGACAGAGGGTACAGCACAGGTCAAGTAGAGATCAATGACAACCAGACAACTACTGTAAAACATCCACCGTAAGCTGACATCAGTTGTGAGTTTCATCCCCAGCTAAGCATTTTTGTTTTAGACAACAGCGCATGAACATTTCTGTTTTTTTAAATCACAATAAATCTTTTGCTTAAAACTGATAAGATAGTAATTTCAGGTAGCATAATCCGATGAAAATAATGTTTTCAAAACCAAAACACCTGCCTAAATTTGATTGTACACATCCAATTTTGATAGTGATGCAAATATTACAAATTTATTGCGTCATAAAAGGGAATACTAAGTCGAATTTGATAGAATCTGTTACTGTTGCAATTCATACCAGCCTATCAATCCAACATTTCGGTGTGCACACCAATATTATTTTGCATGCTGAGAGATCCTATTTAGTCACTATTTCTAAAGGTATGGACTGCATGGCCAGCTTAAATATATAGAGTTCCACATTAGATCATTAATAAAAAAAGAAAGAAAAGAGGGACATTGAGGGAATTACACCCCGCCCCCCAATAGCACAACAAGAACCAAAATGAGTATGAAACAGTCACTTGCCTCTGCCATAACTTTAAAACAAATAGACTTACTAAAATATCAACCTATTATAGAGAAATAATGACAATCTCCTGTGACAACACATTTCCAACCCAAATATTGCCATAAATCCATTCCTAAAAAATAGATTCAGAAATTGGTTTAATACATATAGGTCCAAAGACCTATCTCGCTTGCTTTGTTTAAAAGTAATAACTCATACAGTCCTGATGCGTCATATTCTAAAAATAGATATACATGATACATACCATACATATGTATGTGGTTCATTTGACCAGGACCTGTCGGGAGTTGCCATTATTACTTCAGCACACGCTTATTTATGTACCCTATCCGGTAACGGTGCCATAACTTGAGGCTTAAGGCTGTATGCTGTCCTGGATTTGTACCACTTATCCGAACAAACTAAACCTCTGCAGTGCACTTCTCATTCCTAGTGCGTGATTGTTTGTTTGTTGTTGTTTTACGTCCTAGCAAAATCTAAGGTCATATCAGGACGGGTACCGACTTGTGACACTGCGCACTCATGGCGACTTTATAGTGCTGTTCCACTGGGAAACCAGGCCGCCGGCACCATGACCTGGTATCCCACTCAGTCACATTATCCTGACACTGAGCACACCAGTCCTTGCCCTATCCTAATAATGCCGAGCGCCTGGCTAGGAAGCAACAAGTATCAATTTTAAAGTAATTGGTTTGACTCGACTGGGACTCGAACCCACGACCCCACGATCTACCAGCACCCAGCACCCACGATCTACCAGCACGGGAGACGGACGCTCTAACTCATTCGGCCATCCCGTCTGGTCCCCTAGTGCGTGATATCATCGCTTATATGATACATGCCACTATGCACCCCTCACAATCACCAGTCCCAGCTTGAGTAGAACTTGTGGAACTAAGCAACGGACAATATAATTAATATATATAAGAATATATTTACACACAATCAAAACATTTTATAGATGCAGAAGTTTGTTTGCTGATGTTTTATGTCCCAGCAACATGGTTAAATATTAGGGAAGGCAGCAACTTGTGACAGTGCAATCTCATGGCGACTTTATAGTGCTGCCCCACAATGAGATTGGGGCCGTTGACAACATGACCCGATATCATTCTCAGTCATATCCTGATAGAGAGCAAACCAGGCCTTGCCCTATCCTAGTAATGCCGATCGCCAGGCTAGGGATAGACAACTCATGAGTTGGTAATGATTTCCAATGGGCCGAAGCTGGAAAACCCATTCATTGGGGGCATATTGCACAATGTATGAATTACTTAGTTATATACTGCTGCTTTTGTAGGCTATAAGTATAAAGAATAAGCCTGTCTCAAAATGCTTACGGCATCTTATATTCACACGTGGCCAACCCTCCAAGCCCAAGGTTGTTGGAGTTTTACCTCCTGGCAACATCTAAGGTCATATCAGGATGGGTACGGACTTGTGACAGTGCGCACTCATGGCTACTTTATAGTGCTGCCCCACTGGGAAATCAGGCCGCCAGCACGGTGACCCGATCATCCTCTCAGTCACATTATCCTCACACTGAGCTAACCAGTCCTTGACCTATCCTATTAATGTGAGTGCCAAGCTAGGAAGCGATAAGTATCAATTTTGTATGTCACTGGTTTGACAAACTCTCGATCTCCCACAGGGGAGGGAGGCCTTCCAGGTCCAAGTATGGTTCAACATTGCTTAACAATAGTGATAGGATGAGAACCAGTGTTTCCAATGTCATACTGGCCACATTAAGTGAATTAATTATGTGCTATTGCAACACCATCTAATTTTGTAGTAACATGTAGCTCTGCCAATCGTCGTACTTTCTCCAAATAACTTACTCTCTCCTATACTTAAATCAATTATTAGGCTATTCCGATTTTGCTTGAATAGTGGTGTAAAATTCGAATAATTGTAAATGATCTTTCAATTTGAACCAAGTAGATTGAACCATTATCACTAGTCACAGGCAATCCAGAAATGAAACTACATCAGATGGCACTAGTGCCATGTGATGGAGCAGAAAAAAAGCCCAGTATCAAAGTAGCATGGCTACAACAGTACACGGGGCATACAGATCTCAGATAACTCAGCTTGTTAGACGTGCAGAACTTCCAACTCAGCATTGAAGCAAAATGTCACCACAGTATTCAGCTTTAGGCGGTATCAAAAGCATCAAATTGTCTAAATCAAAACAATTACATCGATTTTATACTACATATTTAACTTACACAATGGGGCATTTGTTAAATATCTGTTGCTGCATAAAAGGGGATATATAGATTAGTTAGACGAATCTTACCTGGGTATAGATGATGGATAACTGTTGTTTTCCCGAGGTATAAGCCTTGGATAGACGTGGGTGAGGGAGAAGGAAGCACATCTGGGTCCAGCAATCTTTACATACTTATTCAGGATAAAATATGATCTATAATTATAATAATGGAACTGTGATGTTTTCTTGGTACAAGCAAAGGTAATAGACGTGGTAGGTGGGCCCTCACCCAAGTCTATCCGAGGCTTATACCTCAGGAAAACAACAGTTATCCATCATCCATACCCAGGTAAGATTCGTCTAACTAATCTATTTTACCTCGGTATAAAGCCTCAGGCTAGCCGCAGGCTAGGGAGAACTTTACGTAATATCATTTTTATCCGTGTATTGTATTGTTTATTACATTTGTTACCTCTTTAAACATTTTTAAAAACATTTAATGTTATGTGTAGACGGTATTAATGAGATTGAAATATTTTGTTTCTCACCTATGTACTTTAGTCTTTGAGCAATCGTTTGGCGATTCCGCTTGACTTTTCTAGTCGTTTGTTGTAATGTTTTGCAAACAATCTAGCGGTCTTCCAGCCTGCATGTGCTAGGATTCGTTTTACGGAAATCCCTAGCAATCGCGCTTTTGAGACTATGGCGCCTCGCGTTGAATGCGCTGCATATCGTTCCGTATTGACTCCTGCCAATTTTAATACTGTAATTGTCCATCGTGCAAGAGTATCTCGCGAAATGCCCTTGTGTGGCTTAATAAAGCTCACCAAAAGCTGTCTTGAATTTCTTAATTCAATGGTCTTGGATATATACACCCGTATGGCTGACACTACACAAAGTTTTGGATCCTCTGTGAAACCTGTTACGTTCACTGTAGACAGAGGGTCTCCTGTGCGGTTAGATTTCGATAATTGAGTTAAATCAAACGTAGCTTCTTTCCTATCTATCTCCAGGCCATCTAGTGATAAAGCGACTATAGTCTGTCCTCTTTGGCCTGTCACTAATAACAGTAGCATGGCTACTTTGAAACCTAACTTTTTAACATCTAAGTGTCTGTTATGCGGCCATTGTTTGAAAAGTTTAAATATGACCAATACATCCCAAAACCGATTATATTTTGGTTTGGGGGTGGAGGGGGGGGGGGGTTTCGTTCATAGATTGACATTAGGATCCAGTGGATAACTTGATGTTTTCCCACTGTTTGGCCATCTATTCGAGGCAGAATAATGGATAATGCACGTCTGGCTGTATTAATAGGCCCAAATCCTAGGCCTTCATCTTCTAACATGCGTAAGAACCTTGCTACCTGAGATATAGAGGGATTCATAGGTTTAACCTTCTGTATCAGGCAATGAACCCCCCACTTCTTTAAGTATGTTGTGTACATTTTTACTGTGCCTTTCCTCCATGCATGTGATACTAGTCTTTGTTGAGTAATTTTATCGAGGCCAAATTGTTGTAAATATTTATTTTAAAAAGGAATGCTAGCAGCGGTGTTGTCGACACATCTCCGTGACGTGTCAATGGGCCTTGATGTGTTAGATTTCCTGGGGATCTTGGGAATCGTAGGCAGTCTTTGGCTGTCGACACTATGGCTGGTAGCCATGGTTGTGTGTCCCATTCGGGGACGATCAGAATTACGTGAGTTTTGTTCATTCTGATTTTCCTGGCCACTCTGCTGATAATGCTGAATGGAAGGAAAATATAATAAAAATCATTTTCCCAAATAAGCGAGAAAGCATCTACATGCCAAGCGTTTGGTTCTGGGTGCCATGAAACATATTTTTGTAATTTACAGTTATTTCTGGAGGCAAATAAGTCGATATGTGGTCGACCCCATTTTTGACATGTTTTTAAAAATAATTGTGTTTAGGGACCATTCCAAATGATCATGGAAATGTCTACTCTTTTTGTCAGCTAGGGTATTTTGAACCCCTGGAATATGTGCCACTGTTAGCCAGACTTGGTTTTGTTGCGCCCAGTCCCAAATCTTTTTAGCTATGTTGTTGCATGGTTTTGACTTTGTACCCCCCCCATGTTCCGTACGTAAGCCATAGCCGTCGGATTGTCCGTTAGAATTCGAACATGATGTCATGGCACTCTGATTAAACTCGCTAATCCTAAATAAATGGCTCTTAATTCCTGGACATTAATATGATCAGAAATTTCATTTTGTAACCATCTCCCTCCTGTCGCTACATCGTTTCGATGTGCTCCCCAACCTTCTAGCGAAGCGTAGGTCGTGACTACCGTGTTGGGTTCTCCCATTCTAATGGGATTGGGAGAGTTATGAACATGTTCAAACCACCAGGCGATATCCTGTAGTCTTTCGTCGGAAATGAACATTTTCCGTTCGAAGTTCCCTTCAGTGCGAGCTAAAGCCAAATTCTTATCTATTTCTAGGGACTTTACGTGGGCCCTACCATATAGAATAGCAGGAGCATACGCTATCATTATACCGATTAGGACGGCGACGTGCCTTATCTTTCGCCTAGTAAACTCGACCAAGCGGGTCGCTGTATCTAGAAACTTCTGGAGTTTCTGTTTTGTAAGCGAGACCGTCATTGTTTTTGTATTAACAATAAACCCCAAACATTTAAGCTCGGTTGTCGGTTTAAAAACCGACTTCTCTTATGAATATGGCATAGATTGTTGACTGCGTTTTGACACCCTTGAAATGACTGTGCCATAATAAAAGAGTCATCAATGTAAGGGAACATATTATGTCCTTTCCTAGCCATTACTGAGAAAACTGGCTTTAATAGCTTATTGAACAGATGTGGGGCGCAAGCCAAACCATTCGGCATACAGGTAAATTGGAAAAGTTGGTTATTCCAAATAAATCTCAAGAACTTTCTGTCTTCTGTACAAATAGGGACCGTATAGTAAGTGTCTCGTAAATCGACACTGGCTAGCCAGGCTTCTGGTGTAACCAAATCCCTGGAAGTTTCTAGTGAGAACATTATAAAATGTTGATATTCAATCATTTCGTTTAATTTAGCTAAATCTAGGATCATCCTAATCTCTCCATTGGGTTTGGGCCGGGAAAAAATATTAGAAATAAATTCACAGGGTGTGTGGTTAACTTGCTCTATAATACCGTTTGTTTCGAAAAGAGGCACCTGGTTTGTTAACGCTTCTTTTTCTATGTCATTGAACTTATATGGGAAAGGGATTCGTTTCTGTTTAGGAATCTTAGTAAATGGAAGTTGTACTCCACTAACTATGTCCAAAATATTCCTCTCATTTGTTATTTTACACCATTCATGGAAACATGTATTAATGTTCCCTGCATTAAAATTCCTTACATCTGTCTGTGTTTCCTCCGTCACCATGTCTGCCGCCACTGGCGCCGGAGTCTGCGTTGCAGTTTCTATTTGTTCCCTGGCCGTGGGAACGGCTGTTTGGGTGTGAACTCCCATCTGAACGGGCGGTTCCCGTCGTTCCACCCGAATGCTTGTTGGTCTCCTCGTCACCTTCCCCTTGGTTGGAAGCCGTAGGAGGGGCCGGACCTTCCTGCTCTTGCTCCCGGGCGGTTGCGAAAATCCACCCGGGGCTTGCGAAACCTGGAGGTATTATCCAGTTTCTGTCTCGCTTCCATGTTCTTACCACTCTTTGCTTCTGCCTCTACCTCTTTAAAGAGGTAAGGGAGTTGCCCTCCGAACATTTTAGTCTTGTCGAGTGGTTTCCTTTTACCGGCTTGGGAGCGAGGAACAACGTGTACTCCTTCCCATCGTTATCAGTGATCTTTGATCTAGCTACTTCTTTCCCAGCATCTGTCGTGACTGCCATAAAGACATTTCAGGAAGTTGCTAGCTGCGGTAAGCAGCGCGATGTTCTTGTCTATCTATCGAGCTAGCGAGGAGAATTTATTCTCTGTTTGCATCCTATTAGCAATGGGTGCTACTGACGTCAGAGCTCCTAAGACTGCTTTATGGATGGTGAAAAGTATGTTTTCAAACTTCCGTCTGTCGTCGTTCAGATGGACTCCTGAGTCCATCTCCTTTACCACTCTATTCGGAATCCCTTTGATTCCCGAAATCTGCTCAGTCAGTTTTGTGATAACCTCTGCCGGCTTAATTTCCCCCAATTTTGGCGTACACTCCTACCCTCTCCGTGTCGGAGTCGGACTCGGTGGAAGACGTGTCAGAAGAAGAGTCTGACGAAGAATGTTTCTTCTTCTTCTTGCTCTTCTTATTCTTTTTGACATGCTTGGCTTTGCTTGCCTTGGTGAACTCGTCACCAGACGAGCTGACTGGTTTCTTGCGCTTCTTTGGTTTTGGACCCTTCGGACTAAAGACCTTGTCCGCCGAGTCTGTGTCTTCCGTATCAGAGTAATCCTCCCTATCTGAATCGAGGATGGGGAGAGACGGGCCCTTAGCCAGTCGCGGGTTCGGCTGAATCTGCTGTAGCTTCAACTCCAACATTTTACTTATCCGAGCATCTAGGTATAGTGGATAAGTGGCCGCGTCGTCACTCTCCCAGTCAGACGGTATGTCTGCCCCGGGCTGCGGGGACGGCGGTACCGTCAATCCGGGTGACGAGTCGTAACTCGTGGGCGCGTGCCCCACCGCAGCTGCCGGCGGTGGCTTGTTTCGCTTCGTGGCCATCGGTAGTCTGTAACCAACCATAATTGTTACTATAAACCGGAATCAACTCAACGTGAACACAATAATAGTGATGCCAGGTGTAACCCAGGTTGAGGATCTTGTGGTATTGAGTAACGTATTTACACCATTCTCAGTACAGGTGTGGTAAGCTAAGTGTATTGTCATAGGTGTGTGGTATAGAAACCAACCATACGAGGGGTAGGCCTTTGGACCTACCACACTCTCTGTTCCGTACACTTCTCCCTCCCGCGGCTTCTGTGCCAGCAAGTTGGAGAAAATGCTACGAAACTCGGAGGTACGCCTCAAAAAACTTTGGGGAGTCTATAAAAGAAACCCAGGATCATCCCCAACGAGACCCTCTATTAGGATCCGAGGGAATCTCCACGGGAGATGTGACTAACGCCAACATCTCTACCCGTGTGTAAACGGGTGTCGATAAAACAATGGTTTCGGTTCGTAACACAAAGCAATGCATTGTTCTATCCGTGTTGATAAAACATCAATAAATGTCCTAAACGGACCTCAGAAAGTTCTGAACTTTCATGCTAATATGCATCATAAACAAGCTTAACCAAAGTTTGATTAATACTTACAGTTATTTAGCTTGTTGTAAACAAATTTTGCTGGAGCAACTCAACGAACGTCCTCCCGTCATGAGTTGTTTATGCTAATTGCTGGACCCGGATGTGCTTCCTTCTCCCTAGCCTGCGGCTGGCCTGAGGCTTTATACTGAGGTAAAATATATATATATATACTAAGTCAATTTAATAGAACCTGTTAATGATTAAGACTACATCTTTCAACATTATGATGTGAATGCCAAAAGTAATTTTGCATGTGCTCACTTGGAATATCTCCAAAGTTAGTCACTTATAATAAAAGTTACTTCAGGTAAGGTGGGAAGATTATAACAATCAACCCTCTATATATATATGTATATATATATATATATGTGCTCTATAATCCATTATTAACGCAGCAAGGAA
>CM059194.1:56249134-56287613 GCA_030323885.1 Branchipolynoe longqiensis | reverse complement strand
CATAGAGGGCAGCCCCATCCGTTCGAGTATTTCCTTATTCGTCACTTTGTCCTTCCAGGTTAGCCTCATGATTGAACGCAGATGTCGCATCATGAAGGCATGCAGCTTTTTCACCTGCCGTCTGTACACTGTCCAGGCCTCGGCTCCGTATAGTAGGGTGGATAGCACGATTGCGCGGTAGATCTTACCTTTGACCCGAATGGACACATGGTGGTTGTTCCAGAGTCTCTGGCGTAGTCGGCCGAAAGATGCGCTAGCCTTGGCCATCCTCCTCTGTATCTCAGCATCAATGCGTCCATCACTTGATATTGTGCATCCGAGATAGGTGAATTCCGGAACAGAGTTCAGCTTGTTTCCGTCAACCATGATCTCCTCCTCTCGGGTTCTTGTAGAGTTGGGTTGGTACAGCACCTCCGTCTTCTTGATGTTAATTTTCAGGCCAAACTTCTTTGATGCATCGGAGAAAGCGTCCACTATTTTCTGGGTCTCTTCAGCAGAGTGGGCAACCAGTGCACTGTCATCTGCGAATAGTAGCTCTCTCACCAGTATCTGAGTAGTCTTGGTCTTCGCTCTGAAGTGTGCGACATTGAATAGGTCAGCGCTCTGTCTGGACTGTATATAGATGCCATCCCCCATGTCTCGGAAAGCCTCGTCTAGCATTGCTGATAGGAAGATGGAGAAGAGCGTGGGGGCCAGTACACAACCTTGCTTGACCCCATTGGTAACCCCAAACGATTCCGAGACTTCCCCTCCAGCACTAACGTTCGCCATCATTCCTGTATGTAGAGCCTCGATCATAGTTGTGAACTTCTCTGGGCATCCGTACTTCCTCAGTAGCTGCCATAGCCCGGTCCTCCCGACTGTATCAAATGCCTTAGTGAAATCGACAAATACCATGTACAGTGGTCGGTCCTGCTCAATGCACTTTTCTTGTAGCTGTCGGAGACAAAATATCATATCCACAGTGCTCCGGTTACCTCTGAAGCCACACTGTGACTCTGGAACTACACCAGGTGTTATGTGAATAGATAGTCTGTTGAGTAGGATCCTGGCGAAGATCTTCCCTGCTATGGAAAGAAGAGAGATTCCTCTATAGTTCCCACAGTCTGTTCGATCACCTTTCTTGTAGATGGTTACAATGCTGGCATCCTTCCATGCTTGGGGTACAGAACCCTCCTCCCAGGCATTGGTGATTAGTTGGTGCAGTCTGTTGAGCAGATTGTCTCCTCCATGCTTCCATACCTCGGCAGGAATTCCATCACCCCCAGGTGCTTTGCCATCTTTCAGGCTGGCGATTGCTCTAGCCATCTCATCCATGGTTGGAATCTCATCGAGGCATGTTTTGGTAATGCGCTGCTGGATGTTGTTCAGAGCTTCGTGATCTATGTCACCAGGGACGTTGAGTAGCTTCTGGAAGTGTTCGCTCCATCTTGCCACAACTCTCTTGCTGTCAGAAAAGGTCTCCATTCCATCTGTTGATTTCAGGTGAACAGCTCCCTTCTTCACGGGTCCCCACACTTCCTTCAGTCCGCTGTAGAAGCCCTTCATGTTGTTTCTGTCTGCAGCTCTCTGCAGCTCCTCTGCCTTCATTTCATGAAAGCTGCCTGCAAAAGTGTTGAAGTGCTGCTGGCTTTTGCAAGTTACCAGCGGCACTCTCTCGGGGAGCAAATAGAGGTTTCACAACGGCAAGAACATGTCAAGACAGGCGCAAAACTATTTGTCCCTGCAGTGGCTGGTCGGGAGATGTTGGCAGTTCCATACATCAACCGCCCTTAATGCTGCCACAGTGACAGTTTTCTGTTTAGGTTTGCTCCCTTAGTCCATGGTTTACAACTCTGCAAGGCAGGGGCGTCAAACTCCTTGAGGTATTGCTATACCTGCTATACATACATACATACATACACACATACATACATACATACATACATACATACATACATACATACATACATACATACATACATAAATAGGCCTACATGCTTTGCTACACCTCAGGTGTCCTGTCATCGGAGGGACATTCCAATGAAACAGAAAATGATCCGTACATGGCAGGGATTCGCGCCGATCACAGCGGCTGCTAATGGCCCTGTCACACTACGACATAGCGACGTCAGCGTAGGCACAACGTGAAAATAATTATATTACGTCAAACTTCTCGGCGTAGTATGCAAATTTTGGTTCAAGTTGGACGTCGATGCAGCATAGTTGACGTGAGTCTAACGTGACCGTATCGTCGGGCAAGCGTAGTGACAACGAGAGAGTGTCAACGTCGAACTAGTGACACTCCAGCGCATGCGACGCAGACATTACGCGCACGCTAGAGGGTCATCAACTACATCCGGACACGTTAGCGAAACATTGGAGCGTCGTTCGCCATGTGTAGCAGATACGTTCGGCCGATGTTGCGCTACGTTAGACCAACGTTAACTTAATGCTGGCCGCACGCTCCTCCCCGACTGTGCGTCGCTCTGATGTAAGGGACCGTAGATCTAACATCACTGACGCAGCTCTTACGGTCATCTAACGTTGGCGTGACGTCAGCGTAATGTCATCCCGACGTAACAGCTTCACGTTGAGCTACATCGAAAGTTTTGGACATGTTGAAAACCTTGACGCGCCCCGACGTAACATGGCATAACATGGCGTAGCTCGACGTCAGTCTAACGTCATTCTAAAGTCATCATAACGTAACCCAGCATACCTCAACGTGATGACGAAAAGTGACCTATGACCGGCTTACGTTGGCTCTTACGTCATAGTGTGATAGCCCTATAAACTAACACTACACTTAAAGGAGCAGTGATATATATATAACCTAACTGTGCAGAGTAGCTGAAGCGTGGGGTGTAAAGTTAACAATGAGACAGTGGTGTGCATAAACGACCATGACTGATGTGATGGAGTCACGCCCCCTGTAACAGGGAGTTGTTTGTGTGCGTGCCATGCTTTGCTCGTTATGTCTTTGAGCACCACACGCCGATGACCTCTACAACCCTCCCACCTTAATCGAATATTGTGGCACAGGCGTAAGCAGCTTTGTTATTAATATAACTCATCGACTTACCAACATCATTTATATTTCATAATAACATTTTGTTTAGAGTTAATGTAAATATATATAGATATTATGATTATTATGTATGTTATGTATGTTATTATGGTATGTATGTTATTAAGATATGTATATTATGTATATTAATATTATTATGTATATATTGTATATATTGTATATATTGTATATATTGTATACATTGTATATATTGTATACATTGTATATATTGTATATATATATATCATATATATATTGTAAATGTATATATAGATATATACCAGACGAAGTTGAGCACTCGCTTCCCATTTGGTAGATCGTGGATGGAATTCGACACCAGCCGAGTCAAACCAATGACTTATGCGTATAACTACATAGCTTGCCGCGTTGCACTGTTAGGATAGGGCAAGGAGCAGTGGAATTGCGAGGACCAATTGTATGTGGTTGAAATTGCCCTTGTTTAATTAGTGAGTGTAATATATATTATGTGTATATATATATATATATATATATATAAATATATATATATTATAATATATATATAATATATATAAAGCGATCGATATAGGGGAGTGGTCGGTCTGTGGAGGTGGTCGGTTAGAGAGGTTTTACTGTATATGCAATTCCAGTGCATGTACAACCTAATTCCCAGTGGGTAAGCTTAAATGGACAAGAAGTGCTAATTATTCGGATCCCCTCACCCATAGTTGGGTGTTTTTCGGTAAAGTTGGGCCTACGTAGTTGATCCCAAAATGTGGAATGCTATTCACAGATACAAGACTTATTAAATTAATACTTGTCACATGTCCTCTGAACAATACTAGACTAGGGCAATTCATGATTCGCTTGGTGTCAGGATACTGTGACTGAGTGAAATATATCTACAGAGTACCGGTGGTATGGGAACCCAGGAGAGCGACACTATAAAGTCATCATGAATCCGCACTGGCACAAGTTGGTACATGTCCTAGATATGATTGTTGATGTTGCTACGCCTTAAACCTCCAATAAAACAAAACTATGCCAAACTAAACCAAACTAAACTAAGCAATTCCCGTGGCGTGTCAAGGTATGTATGGGCCGAGGGTCAGCAAACTATTAAATAAATATGAGGCCAGTTCTAGAAGTAGGTTATTAAGGTAATTAGAACAGCATCATGGCCAGGATACACGTGACATGCCACGTGTACAGTCTCAATTGAGCCAGAGAGACCCCGACTAAGTGATGTGTGTGTGGTGCATTGTGTGTGTATCTGTGTGTTTGTATAACATATATACATATATACATGTATATATATATGTATATATATACTGCTTGTATATATATATATATATATTATATATATTATTATATATATTATATATATTATGTGATGTATAACGAATTATGCAAGTATAAAGATACGTAAGGGTTAATTATTACTTTATTGTTATACTCCGTAAGACAAACACTGTACGTGTGGCTCCACCTACCCTCCTCACCTCCACCGGATGTAGACCAGTGTCAGTCGCACCAGAGGATTTGGACAGAACGGATGTGTCACGCTCCCGCTCCCCTCTCCCAGCTTGATGCCACTCTACTACTACTGTTCCCTCTGCGGCGAACACCACCCAGAGGGAGATCTCGAGACTTGCGCTCGCTATCACCTGGAGAGTGAAGGAGCGGACAGTCAGCACACACGGTTATCAAGGAGAACCTCAGCAGACAGGATGGCCAAATCCAAGCAGGAGTCGGACTCACTGGCTTCCACTATGCAGACGATGTCGATGGAGGACCGCGAGAAATCGGCGAGGGCGGCCGTAGACGCGATAGAGATGGAGGAGCGGGTGGCGGTCCTGGAGGAGAAGCGGGACAGACTCGCCCGGAGACGGGCCAACAGGATCGCAAACCAGGCCAGGACGACGGGGGGTGGCCCGGTAGGAGACGGGGCAGCGGGCGGCAGCACAGAGGGGGGAGGCCACGACGGCCTCCAGCCGGCCGCAGTCAGACCTGACGGCAGACCTGACGGCGGGCCACTCATCATACGGGACCCGTTCGCGCCGCCGGACCCGATCCCGGGGACGCAGGTCGGGACGACGGAGCGGATCAGACTCCAAAAGCCGATCCAGCAGCTCCACTAGACGCAGGAAACGTAAGTGGGCCCTAAAACACTTCACTGTTGCTGCTAAAGATGTACGGAAGCTGAACCCCCACGAACTGGTGGCAGCCTCCACGCTTTGGTGCATAGATATAGACAACCTGACTGTTAAAGATTACAGGGCCTTTTTAGAGCATATACACTTTCTGTCTGTCCGTGCGATGACAGATGATTTCAAAGACACAGCCCACGTTTCCTATGATACGGCTATCCGCAAAAAGGCGGAGGCGCACGGCTTCGCCGCCTTCTCTGAAAGCTTCCAGGGAGCGAGCGTGGTGCATTATGGCACACACCACATGAAGCCGAAACGCACTACTGCCGCCAGCAACAGGCGGGTAGCCGGCTCGGGCGGCGGGAAAAGCGCCTGTTTTCTCTGGAACAGAGAAACCGGGTGCCCGCGCTCGGATGAGGTGTGTGGATTCAATCATGCATGCGGGAAGTGTGGCAGTAAGTCACACAAACAGACAAAATGTCAGAGGGACTGACAGACTGAGGGAGACGGCGGACAATCTACGACGAACCAGGAACTGTCTCGTGAGACTAAGACTGATATAACTAAAGCAACCCATGCTGTCGGTCTAACCACCAATTTCGATAAAACTGTGAATGCCTATGTTTGTCATTTTGAGCGCCCTTGCCGTCCCGGCCAGTGCTCTGGAAGGGGCGGGGAGGGGGGTTTGGGTGATGTCGGTAGAGCGCATGGGAATATTGAGAACACTAACTATGGAACTGGCTATGATAAGGTTGTTGAATGTGTCTTTGTTTCAGGGGGCGCTGATGACGACAAAACCGAAATGTGCACTATACCCTATGAGCATGCAAATAAACAGGCGAATTGCCGAAATGATACTGTCTGCCGAGATGTAAGTGGTAATGCAGTTGAACCAAAAGCAGGTACAGATTGCACTAAATACGAAGGCAATTACGTTAAGTTTCCGGGCCATCACCCTATTCTAGGTAGAGCTGCCGGCGAAAGTAAGATACGCAATACACCCTGTGAATATGAAATTACTCAGGCGGATTGCCAAATTGATATTGTATATCACAATGTGAATGGTCATAATATCAATCCCACCATAGACAGTGGGGACACCGGGGAACCCGGACATACTTTTAATAGTATAAAAAACGGTAATGATGAGTGTTTCAGTGAAAGCCGCCACAAGGCGGGAAACGGCCACCCGGATGGCGGGCCAACATCAGGCGTGAACCCACACGCGCACAAATTGAAATCAACCCGTGAAACTGCTACCGCTTACAGTGTCGGTGCTGATATGGTGGGGAGCACCCCCAGTGATAATATTCCCCATCTAACTCCAGCTACGTACAAATGTACCATCACTGATAATTTTAAAAATATAGGGGAAAGTGGTATCCGAAATATGAGAGCCGGGGAGTCAGTAATTAAAACCAGTAGCTCAGAGGGGGGGGGGGGGGGGGGGGCTTGGGGGGATCGGCCCCAGCGACCCCAGAGCTGGCTTTATGGCAGCCCGTCATGGCGGGTCGGGAATGCACCAACCGCCTAGAAATCTTGAGAAACACACACCAGCACTCATGGCCCGGGGGGAGCGGGCGGGGGGGGGGGGGGCCCCTCGGGGGGATGCTCAGATGCCAGTGACCCAACCGCATCTGATCTCGGGTGGGGGGGCCGGCGCCTGCACCGCACAAGCCCGGGCCGACGCTAATCATAACAACCCCAAGGGTGCGGCGGGGCCGGATAGGGGGGGTGAGGTCAGACACCGCCACCAACCCGGGAGTGATTACATAAGGGGCTGGGAGGGCCTCCCCGACGCCGCCGACAGCTGGGTGATGGTTGAACATATTGGCGCCAAAACTTGCGCTCTCAGAGTCACAGCCCGAGAGACTGTGGGGGACAGGCCGGTGGTTTTTGACATCTCGGATGAATGTGCCCAGGGTCTCTGTGCATGCATCCACAGCATAGCGGGCTGCATTGCGCAACTACGTCCTTGCCGGGTCTTTTGTGAGTTGTTCCTGAGGGGTGACACTGACCCAGACTGGCAGTACCTGCTCAGAGGAGTGATATTTGGGTTCAGGGTAATTAACCCAGACTGTGAAGCGAAATACTGTCCGAAGTTACGGATGACCCGTGACCCGGAGCACAGGGCCGGCATAACTAAAAAACTCTCAGGCAAAATAATAAATGGTTGCATCTCAATAGTAACCGATAGGCCGACTTGCGTGCATGACATGTTCTGGATCCCCAAAGACGGGGGCGGGGGCAGGACGATTGTGGATTGCAGCAGGCCAGCCGATGACTCGGTTAATAATTTTACTGAACAGGTATGTGTAAAGTTTAACTACAACAGTGTAGACAGCGTGGCTGAAGTGATGGAGAGGGGCGACTACATGTCGACTATTGACATAAAAGATGCCTATAGGACAGTATGTATACACCCTGACGACCATGACAGGCAGGGGCTTCACTGGGATTTTGACCCATCCGAGGGCGCAGACTGTACGTACATGTGAGACAATAGGCTCTGCATGGGGCTGTCCTCAAGCCTGTATGTGTTCAGCAAGATTTCTGACTTTGCTGTGTGCTGTGCGGTGAGGGAGGGAGTTCCACGGGTTATAAACTATCTCGACGACTACTGTGTCATTAGCTCTGACTATACTACGGGCTGCCGGGATCAGGCTATGATGATAGCGATCCTCAGAAGGATCGGATTCTCAATCAGCTTTACTAAACTAACTTCCCCCGACACCTCTGTCAGGTTCCTCGGGATAGTAATTGACTCAGTCACACTTGAAATGAGAGCTCACAAAGCTCATCACCATATTGAAACATGTTAGAGGCCGGCGTAAGGCCACTAAAAGGGAGCTCGAGAGGCTGGGCGGCCTACTCGCACACTGCAGCAAAGTGATAAAGGGGGGTAGGACTTTCTGCAGGCGTATTTATGACTGTATGAACACCGTACGAGAACCTCACTTCATGGTTCGCCTCTCAAAGGGTTTCGGAGAAGATGTTGATTGGTAGTGCGGCTTTGCTGACAGATTCAATGGGAAGGCGAGGATCCTGGGGAGATTTGCCCCGTCACTCTCTACCTATAGCGATGCCTCAAACTATGGATATGGGGGCCATGCATGGCAACGCAGGGATTGTGGGGGCCTTCAACGTGTCCGAGGACGCCAGCCTGAGCGTGAGACTCGGACATCACCACTTGGCGCCCCACGGGACTTGCGCAAGGGCGCACATAAATGTACGGGAGATGTGGGCCCAAGGGCCTCCTTGATGGCTGTCTGCACCAATGGGGCCACCTATGGGAAAACAGTTCCGTGGTCATGTCGATCCCCCACCTCCCCTAACAGATAGCACGAATACACGTCCCTCCGCCGCCGCCGCCGCCCTTAACTACCTTAGCGGCCTGAACTACTTCCTCCGCCAAAGGGGAGCCGAACCGATCTCATACACAAGCTACGAAGTCGCCTCCACCCTCCGTGGAATCAGGAGGGAGAGATCGGCGGCCCCGCGGCAGGCGGCCCCGATATTGCCCGGGACACTGCTGAAGATGTTCTCCTACCTATCTATGACCCAAGGTCACATCGCTTGGCGCGCTGCATTGTTGTGCAGCTTCCGAGCTCTCTTGCGCAAGTGCCAGGTGACACTGTCCGAATCTGCACTCCACAGGGGTGATTTCAAATTCTTCCCGTGGGGCATGATCATTTCGATCAGACGATCAAAGACGATCCAGTTTCGTGAGCGCGTCCTGGAAATACCGGTCGCCAGGTGCTTGAACACAGACATCTGTGCGGTTTACTGGACCGAACTGCACTTCGACTGGACCCCAGCCCCCCCGGAGGCTCTAGCCTTCCGGATCCCTTCCTGACTGGGTGCCTCCGCGCCCCTCCCCTATGCCGAGTACCAGACAACCTTGCGAATATTCGCGGGGAAGGCAGGCCTGGACCCATGCTCAGACTCATCCCATTCTCTCAGGCGGGGTGGCTGTACTTACCTATCCCTATGCATAATTCGTTATACATCACATAAACATATCTCCAGTACAAATTAGGGAGAAACAATACGGTAGTGGGTTGAGTAGTTTAATCTCTGGCAAGGATTATAGGCCAAAGATCGGAGATCCCCCAACCCCTACCGTTAGTATATAGTGGTTGCCAGGGAGGTGGCCACGCGCATGTCATTCATTATTCTCCTTTTATAAGTCATTGGTTTGATTCGACCTGGAATCGAACCCCGATCTCCCGCACGGGAAGCCTGCACTCGACTAATTAGGCCACCGCGTCCACGGGAAGCCTGCACTCGACTAATTAGGCCACCGCGTCCGCCATAGGCTCGTTTGAAGCATTTTCAGATTTACCACTCTGGTTTCCAGTACCATAGCTTGTGGTAATCTAAAGTAAGACCCTCATAGGTCCACTCACAGAACTTTCTCTGTCTTAATAGCGTCTGAAATAATCTAAACCCACAAGAAATTTATTTGTTCATAAACAATCTTAGAAATAAATTATGAAAGAGAAATGGTTCGCGAAGGCTTTATATGGTGGTTATAGTATTTTGTTCATTTTTGCCCTCCAGGGCATGATCGATTAATCAACTCGGGTTACCCGAGCCACTTTTTGGTGCATGCGCACATCCTACAGACTCCTCGAATAATCAAATACGCTTCTCCACGCTCGGGGTGGAGAAAATGGTGGCTTAATCCAAAACCTTTTCTTTTTTTTAAATAACTGATATAACTACAGCAAAATAGGATTTAAAGTATTTTATGATTGTATAGTTTAGTTATATTTCCATTTCATTAATCGGTGATATTCCCAACAAAAAACATGTAGGACTGGTACTGGTAGCTATTATCCTGCAGGACAATACCAGCACAAATGTGACGCCATCTTTCCTAGCAAACCCTAGCCAAGAGGTGGGTTACTGGGGTCGGGTCGTTTTGCACACGACACTTGTTTTTGTCAACTCCACTCATGGTGTTCGATTTGAAATTCTAGCAACTCGGGTCACATTTCCTCCGTGGCGCGGAAAAAAAAAAGCCATTGGCCGATTCGACAATGCAGCCATCTGGTGAGTCATTAAGAAACTATTAACATTACTTTAGTTCCACCAGTTCCCACAAGGCGCCACCATTTGTCGCAAATAGCGTTATGTGGCGTTCTTGTCATGCGGCCGTAATATAACGAATTCTCGTTTATTTTTTAAACCACCAAGGTTAACGAAAGATAAGACTTCATTATGCTGATATTGATCTAATATGCATATGCTCTCATATTGGACATTATATTAAGTTTCTATGTAGATAAACTGCATTAAATAAATTCAGCTGGGGTTTTAATTCATGTAAAGAAATTATATTAATTGTCTAATTGATCCCTTACGTGCCTCTTTAGCAATTTATCAAAGCAATATATCAGAGCGCAGGTTTGTTTACTCTAGAAAGTAAATTAGTTGTGCTTCAATCATGTAATAGTTTCCTATATGTAACTATGAATGCACATCGTTGAATAGGCCTAAGACTCGTAAGAGTAAGATATGCCATGAATGATGAAGTGATATGCTTCTCCCCCCCCCCCCCCCCCCCCCCCCACTCCTAGAGGTTGCTTGAAAGTTTAATGTGAGAAATTCATAGTTCCGAGTGATACGATACCCTCAGAAGACATGTGGATTACAATAAATTGGATTAATAATATCATTGAGATATGCCATTGATAAGACAAGTGTTAGGCCTAATCACCAGTCAAGTTTAGCCATCCAGGGACCGACTTTAAGTGGTCCATTTAGGGAGGTGGTCGGTTTAGGGAGTTATAATATGGTTAAAATGGTATTGTTGGGACCCAAATAAAGCGATCGATATAGGGGAGTGGTTGATCCGGTGAGATGGTTGGTTAGGAAGGTTTTACTGTATGTATGTATGTATGTATGTATGTATGTATGTATGTATGTATGTATGTATGTATGTGTGTATGTACGTACGTACGTACGCGTGTACGTACGTACATATGCACGTACATACATGTATGTATGTGCGTATGTACGTACGTACGTACATGTACGGGACGTACGTACGGGACGTACGGGACGTACGTACGGGACGTACGTACGTACGTACGTATGTATGTATGTATGTATGTATGTGTATGTATATGTATGTATATATATATATATATGTATGTTTATATATAAATATATATATATAGACATGTTATAACATGTTGCATTGACTGTGTGTGTGTGGTTGTGTGTGTGTGTGTTTGTGTGTGAGTGTGCAATCTACACACACATAAATACACATGCATGTGTATATATAAGATCTTTTATTTCTGGGGGACCTTCAAGATTCCAAGCTTCCTGGAAGTTCCAGAGATTTCCCCAGCTCCAGTTTTCAAGGCCAATACTACTACGAGATACGCCCACCCCAATCTACCATGTACATTCCACTGAAGGGGGGGGGGGGATAAACCCGAATATATTTAGGTGAATAATATGTATATCAAGGGGTTTGTTTTAAAAGTAGAAAGGTATTTTTGACGTCATAATGCTTTTGGAAAAATAACGTCACGGTCATTCACGTGACTCCATGTTAATGATACCCATGATGCACTGCGGGGCGGTTCCACCCAGTCTTCTGTGAACTCTCGGTAGGCGCGCGCTAGTATATGCAGTTTAGCGCCCTAACCACGGATTATACACATGAAATTTCGACGCATGAGCGTCAGTATAGGGGGACGGATGGTATCATAGTGCCCTGGAGCCATTTACAGGACGAGGAGTGTTTTTTTTAAGGGAGTACGAGGTGGCCACACGGGCACAGCATACTGGGGACTGGGAGTTGAAGGCCGGACGCCGCTCCCGGTGTATCGCTCCCGGCTTTGCCTTACAGTACCCAACTCACCGTCAGAATGGGGTGCTTTAAGCCTTCCAAAGAAGACGAGGATGAAAAAGTACGTAAGGAGGCGAATAAGAAGATCGAAAAGCAACTACAGAAAGATAAACAGTTGTATCGGGCAACGCACAGGTTGTTGTTACTCGGTTAGTATACAGATCTGTCTTGACTGGCGGATCGTTCAATGCTAGAGCCTACGTATGATAATGAATTATTCTAATGCGGTCGGCCAGTCACTGAATTTGTGTGTTTTCTTCGTAGGTGCTGGTGAGTCGGGAAAATCAACCATTGTCAAACAGATGAGGATTCTCCACGTTGATGGCTTCGGGCCAGAGTAAGTATAAATATGAAGCCGAATAAAGCTAAAATTCACCTTCTGGCGGCGCGCCTCTGGCCTGTGTTGTCGCTGAAGCAGTGATTATGCACGCTTGCACCCGGGCTCGGCCGTCGTCTTGATTATGAATTCCGAAGTCGGCGAACAACATGACTTGTTTTGACGAAGCAGCTAATAAACGGTGCATTTTCTGTTTCCAGAGAACGAAAGCAGAAACTAGAAGATATCAAAAAGAACATACGAGACGCAATCCTGGTGAGTAGCCGTGTAGAAATGGGCTTGTCGGTGCCGGCCTTTGCCGGGCAGTGTTTACTTACAGCTATTTCAAGATGGCGGTATCGAGAGTTGATAGCGTTCACTCAACGAGAGGGCAGAGTTGCCATGCTGTTGTAGGCTAGTCGAAGGTTGTGTGTTGGGTCGGGTAACCTTGATTTCCATTGTCGTTTCGGTGTAAACCGAATGCGTATGAAATGGACCGATGAACCTCTACAGGGGAGGCTAGGACAGTGGGTTAAGCAGTGGATAACTGATCCCTGCTAGGTATAGAGCTAGGCTAGATGATAGATCTACCCTGTTGGCTAGGGTGGCGATGGCTACTTACTATACAGTATACTCATGGTACTGACTGTGGGTCTAAATAGCTGACTAGATGCTCCATATCTGGACTGGTATAGCACCAGATGTTTTGAATATTATTTTAACATGCCCAATGAGTGTAGTCTAGCAGCTGTGCTGAAACAATTCATTTGGATAATAGAACACAGCTGAATATATCAACTGTCAAAACCTTTTTTTATTGAACCCTATTCAGTCATATATATTTATAGAACAATGAAATTCTCATCGTCTCTTATTAGGCAGCACTGGCAGAACTGTCAGTACCACCTGGCATTGATTTTATTCCTCACACATCTCGTTTCGGAATAAGGGAATAGTAACTCACTGAATCACTCACTCTGAAGATCTAAGGCACCATAGAGCCTTAACTTTTTGGATATCCCTTCAGTAACGCTTAAAGCTGCATAGTCCGATGAAAGCATCAGTTTTTAAAAACCAAACCAAACCAATTATCTAGATTTTATTCTACATATCTCTTGTTAAATGCTGGTGCCCCTTTTGCTGCTGTATTGAAGTTACTTCAAAACACAATAATGTAGATTATAACAATCAGCATAATATATTTATCTACAAAAATTAGAGAAACTCATGCATTCGGACTATGCCCCTTTAATCGCTCCTATTAAGTTCTAGAATATATATGTATATTCTCCAGAACTTGTTTTCTGTACCACATGGTAGTGATTCTATTCATAGGCAATAGTCTTACAGAGTATCGCAATGGTGTACTAGTTTTATTTAGGTTATTTTTGTTTTTAAGTGCACGCATTTAAAATAGACATTCTTAAATGAAATGCTCTCTTTTATATATTTTTTTACCTGGGGGGGGGGGGGGTGATATATAGTACAAGCCTTGTGAAATGGGATGGCTGTTTTTGCGCTGATTACTGTTTTACTGTTTGCGATGTTCCAATTATGGAAGTGTTGGGGGGTTGCTACTGACCTCTGTCTGAGGTCACTGATTATAACTGGGGGAAAGTTGTTGAATAATGTCGAAGCCTGTGTGTGGTGGAGATGGGGCTTGGTGCTGCTGTTAGCTATTATTTTAAATATCTATGTGAGTAGATGTTGAGCATTTAGTTAAGAGATAAAGTTACTACCAGGGAACTATGGGCCGCAGGTATGTGCCTGTAGAATATGCAATATCCTAGGACCACATGAAGTTATTTTTTTACAAAAAGCCACTTGAACAATTTTAAAGAAAAAGAAAAAAGTAGCTTCATTCAACATTGCTTTGTGTTCTACTCATGTAGTGTCTGTTCTAGGGAGGGTGAGGGGATGAAGTGGCGTTTATAATGCTGAACGAGACAAAACGTTAACGTTTTTACCGGTCTTCACAGGTAGGCTAGATTAAGTGGGAAACCAGACGGGATGGCCGAATGAGTTAGAGTGTCCGTCTCCCATGTTGGTGGGTCGTGGGTTCGAACCCTGGTCGAGTCAAACCAATGACTTTAACTTTGATACTTGTTACTTCCTAGCCTGGCACTCAGCATTATTAGGATAGGACAAGGACTGGTTGGCTCAGTGTCAGGATAATGTGATTGAGTGGGATATCAGGTCATGGTGCTGGTGGCCTGGTATTCCAGTTGGGCAGCACTATAAAGTCGCCATGAGTGTGTACTGTTACAAGTCGGTACCCGTCCTGATATGACCATAGATGTTGCTAGGACGTAAAACAACAACAAACAAACATTAAGTGGGAAAGGTTCATGTACAATGGAAATAGAATTGTACTGCAGGTCAAAAATGAAGAGAGAAAGAGTGAAGTTACTATCACTATCTACACAGACCAGACACTATGGGTTCTGTTTTTGTTTGTGCAGGGCGAGCTTTGGACACTATGCTCTTAGAACAATAAAGGAGGCTGGAAATTGGATATTAAGCACTAAAGTGATAGTTGCAAAGTGTGAAAAAGCAGCGGCGGTAAATAGTAAGTGGCACCCTTAATCATGTCCTGTCTAGTGGGACATGAACCCCATGATGCCCTCATTTCGTTCATCAAACCACACCTGTGTCGTTATCGGAGTGAATCCCATTTTTATGCATGTTGTATAGTGCTAGCTCTGTCCAGCTGGAGCTTCTTTTGTGTTTAATTTGACACGGACACCCAGTCCTTGTTTCATTACTATTGATCTAAGTTAAGGACTCCTTTCCTGAGTGCAGGAATTTCTTGTCTATTCGTGGGTGATAAATTAACAACTGAATCTGCTTCCTAATCTACTTTAACTTTAAGTAGGGCCTGCGTTATGCAGTGATGGATTATGAGTGCTATGGTAGGGAGTTCAGGCAGAAAAATTAACTTTGAGAAGCAAGTTTACCAAACCACTCATTGGACAGAGCTTGCTCTAATGACGAAAACCGTACCATTTATATATATAAACAATTTTTTTTAAATCGGCCCATCTATTAATTTTCTATGAATTTTTTAGCATTCGAACTCACTAGTGTTAAATATTATGTTTGTTTATTACATTGCGTTTTAGAAGTGTTAGTGTGTGTTTTTATTATTAATTTAATTAGTTTTTTTCTATGCTACATTATCATCGATGTGTTCATTGGATTAGTTTTGGGACTTATTCTGTCTGTATTCTGTATTATTTGTTTTGAGTGTTTGATTAGACAATAGTAGACTGGTCTGTAAATGAAACCATATGAGGAAGTACAAATCAATGAGGCGATGATTGTTTTAGCTTGATCACTACGACCTACCTATTACGCGCACCGGGCGTGGTGGCCTAATCGGTATATCACGGGCCTCGCATACAGGAGTTCAGTTCCCGGTCGAGTCAAACCAATGACTTTAAAATTGATACTTGTCACTTCCTAGCCTGGAGCTCGGCATTAATAGGATACGGCAAGGACTGGTTAGCTCAGTGTCAGGGTAATATAACTGAGTGGGATTTTGGGTCATGGTGCCGGTGGCCTGATTTCCCAGTGGGGCAGCACTAAGTCGCCATGTGTGCACTGACACAAGTCCGAACCCATCCTAATATGACCGTAGATGTTGCCAGAACGTAAAACTCCACTAAGCAACCAACCTGTAACGCTTGACTGGACAGGATGGCCAAGAGGCACAGTGTCCCCCTTCTCGTGTGGGAAAGTGTATGGTCGATCCCCAGTCAAGTCAAACTAATTACCTAAAAAACGCATAGTCTGATGAAAGCATCAAATTTTCAAACATTTGTTGTTGATTCGTTATAATCTTCCTTACTTTATCTTGAAGAAACTTTTATTTGAAATGGCTAACTTTATGGAGATATTTATAATGAAAACTGTGCCAAATTAATTTTGGTGTACACGTTTCTGACTACATAAGCTTCACCAGTAACAAATCCAACAAAATTGACATATATTTAAATGGCGGTAATTTGAAGGCATCAGTCTTGCAACTTTAAGAAATCTGTTTTGACACCACCTCATGGATAATGGTGCTAATGTGATGTGGTTCCTGAGATAAGCAGCACTATAAAGCCACAAGGAGTACACCCTGTTCCATCCCGTATTGGTTGGCCGAGTCAAACCAATGAGTTACAAATTTATACTTGTCACTTCCTAGCCAAGTGCTCGACATTATTAGGATAGGACAAGGACTGGTTGGCTCAGTGTCAGAATAATGTGACTGAGTGGGATGTCAGGTCATGGTGCTGGCAGCCTGGTCTCCCAGTGGGGCAACACTATAAAGTCGCCATGAGTGCATACTGTCACAAGTCGATACCCGTCCTGATATGAACTTAGATGCTACTAAGATGTAAAACAACAACGAACAAACGAATCATCCCACCTTGGTATTCTGACATGGTCATAGTTGTTGCTAGGAGGTAAAACACCAATCGCTGACTGCCATGCTTTGTTTCTTGGGGAGGTCCATGGTTGTTATTGTTTATGTTGACTATTATGTAATGCCAGAGGGTGACCGGAATGTGGACAGTTGCCTGATGCTACTGGGCCTTCCTCCAGCTGTTGACATTGAGTGAGTTGAACCATGTTGAATAAGGTCATTGAGCGAGTGAGTTGAACAATGTTGAATAATGTTATTGACATTGGGCGAGTTTAACCGTGTTGAATAAGGTCGTTGACATTGGGTGAGTTGAACAATGTTGAATAAGGTTATTGACATTGGGCGAGTTTAACCATGTTGAATAAGGTCGTTGACTTGAATGAGTTGAACTATGTTGAATAAGGTTGTTGACATTGAGTGAGTTGAACTATGTTGAATAAGGTTATTGACATTGAGTGAGTTGAACCATGTTGAACAAGGTCGTTGACTTGAATGAGTTAAACTGTGTTGAATAAGGTTGTTGACATTGAGTGAGTTGAACAATGTTGAATAAGGTTATTGACATTGAGTGAGTTTAACCATGTTGAACAAGGTCGTTGACTTTAATGAGTTGAACTATGTTGAATAAGGTCATTGACATTGAGTGAGTTGAATAATGTTGAATAAGGTTATTGACATTGAGTGAGTTGAACCATGTTGAATAAGGTCATTGATTTTGAATGAGTTGAACTTGAACCATGTTAAATAAGGTTGACATTGAATGAGTTGAACTATGTTGAATAAGGTCGTTGACATTGAGTGAGTTGAACCATGTGGAGGGTGGGGGGGGGGGGGTGAAGCCGATTTCAACCAGTCAGTTGGCAACATGTTCATCAGAAAAATGTATGGCGGGTGTGGGTGTGTTTGAAATAAGCAAAATTATTTAACGAAATATACCTTTTCAGCACCAAGGCACGGGTCTTCCGGCCATAGGCATTTCCTTGCAGATAGGCACCTTCGTGGGTACCTAGGTAGGGTATGTTAGTAAAACTAGGACGGCAGGTTGGGATAGATTAGTAAAACCAAGCAGGTACGTTACTGGGTTAGTGGGTCAACCATCAGGGTAAGTGGGTATTTTGAGCTGAGGCGGCGGGTTGTGTGTAGACTGTGTTGTTAATGACATTTCAAATTCAATGTTTCTGCTAGCAAAAAAATATGTATATATTGTGCTAATTTACTGACCTGTGATTTATTGTTAATGTTTTCGTCTATCTTCCGTTGCAGACAATCACGGGAGCTATGAGTACGATAAACCCACCCGTGCAACTAGAAAATTCCGCAAATCAGTTCAGAGTAGATTATATACAAGATGTAGCCAGCCAACCAGACTTCGACTACCCATCAGTAAGTATGACCCTATTGTCTTATCAATTCACCATTATATACCAGTATACGATAGTATTGAACTAGCTTTCTGATTGCTAAATGTGTTTTTTGTTCTTTTTTTGAATATTGTTATTAGTCGACACAGTTGTTTACATTTTAGTTATGGGAGAGGTCAAATTAAAAAGCATGGCATGTACACTTATAGTTTTGAGCTTTGTTTCTCAATGAGTAGTTCATATTATATCACGTGACGCTAACGGACATATGCCTACATTACGAAACAATGTACACACAGTTCCGTTAACCATGGACACATTTACGTATACTATAACTGATATAAGCGCATTCCATAATTTCAGCTGGTCTTTACCTAAATATGGTTAATCATTTTAATACTTTTGTTCTTTTATGGTATGTCTGAAATTAATCATTTAAAAAAATAATTCGGTTGGTAAATTATTTATTTTTCAACGAAGCATTTTTTCAGCACCAAGGCACTGGTCTTCCAGCCGTTGTTGGTAGTTATTTAGACTTGAAAAGAAAAAGATGATACATTTAAAAAAAAAAATTGGTTCAGTGTAATAAAGGGAAAAGAAATTTTGAACATAGTAGTTTCTCATCCATATAATAAGTTAGCCTTACGGTTTAGTGAGGAGTGGAGTAGTAGAGAGGTAGGTTTAGAACAGTGATTGTATCAAGAGGTAATGACAGCAGGTTTTGACACAATTATACAAGTTCCAAACAGTTTATAGGCTTAATGGTACGATTAGTTATAAACGCGTTTATGAAGGCCTTTTTTTTTTTTAGTCAGGTCAGGTCAGGTATGATTTTCTTCAGTTAAGAAAGCAGCTTTAAAGACGTGTATTTTGTTTGGAGTATAGTGTTCAGCTTCTCTGCGAAGCTTTAGTTATATTACTTCATGCTATTAGTTCCATCTGATAGTAAATTTAAGGAATCTGATTTATATTGTGATGACCAATTTGAAGACACTGCTTTCACTTGCATAGAATCAGGTAGAATCAGGAATTCATAGCCTGCCTTTGTGTGTCTGTGATTGCAGAAACCAGTTGACTGACTCCAGTTCGCAACTATTAGGGTGTAGGGCTGTTTGGTCTTGTGGAAATTTGGAGTGCATTCACTTCAGAACCGGGAGAAAAATTGCACCTCCGTAGTAATCTTGAGGTGTTGCCCCATGACCCGAACCACTATCTATAGATAATATTAGCAACACTATTTAAATATTAATTAATACATACACAGCTTACCGAGATTAATTGGTAATAATTTAGGTTTGTTTTTGTGTCGTTGTTTTTTGTAACTGAGACATAACAAATTGTGTTCACCCTAAGTAGCTTGTTTTGTTGTTTTTTGTTGTTTTTAAATATAAAAAAATGTTAATGAATTTATTATAACTGCCTTATTTAAATGGATATATGGAATTGAATTTAGATCCCGTACGTCGTGTTAAAATGGCCATTTGATTTGAAATAAAGAAAAAGAAATTTACATTTATTGCAATTTAACCTCTGTAAGCCTGAGCTTAAGTAATCAATAGAAGATATTTTGAATAGGTGTTTGGTAGTGTTGAGGACGTTACATTTCCCGATGTCACCAACGAGCCTGGATTGACTTGATGCCATTAACATTAACCACTTTGTCGCCAGGTGACGTCTGTAGATCAGGTAGGCGTTAGTGTGAGGAGGATCTCTACCATTAGGACACTAAGCTGGGGTGCTCTTAACCCACTTGCGGTACACCGCGTAACAGCCACTAGATCAGGCTTACTTTACTGTCTCATACCTTGGTTTGGGTCACTATTAAAGGAAATGATTGCAGTACCATCCACCTAGTGGTAACGCCTTAATTAACACTTCCACTGCTGGCAGTATTCTTTGTAAGGACGGGAAAATTAGCCTGCTAATGTTTCTTTCTTTGCTTGCTTGTTTGTACGATACAATTAAGAATCTAGATATGAAATTAAGAAAGTACAAATTGACTGAAGTTAATAGGATTTGGCCTTCTTTGGATATTTACTCTCGACACTTTGACCATGTCTGTTTTCGTTTATGTTGGTGTGGAGATAAATTATATGCACTTGTTGGCAAACTATTTGGCATGTGTCTCGTTTCATTAAGCATTGCCATATAGCAAGTAATATTGAATATTGGCAATTTCTGAAGCATCGTAAGACATAAGCATGCTCTCTAGTCCGTGTCGCTATAGCCTGCATATTGGCTCTGACTCTAGACGGTGTCGGACGTTGGCAGTAAAATATGTAATGTAAATGCTGTATAATTCTGTTCTTGTGGCAATGTTTCTGTGACACTGAAAATCTCAGAAATTACCAAGCAACCCGGGACTTTGCACATTATTAATTGTGTTCAGTTATGCATTCGATATATCGATTAGCAGACTGATTGATACATGTCCCTGATCACTGAAGGAGATCCTTAAATTTGATCTCATTTCGATTCTGTACCTTGAAAATTCCGTGAAAATGCATATAAAGAACAAGCGCAAAAATATACAGATGAACCTCGATCCAACGGACTAATAGGGGGGAGCAGTTGTCCGTTAAAGCCGTTTGTCCGTTGCAGCGACGAAATTGCTTTATCTATAGGTGCCATAGTGATAATGTGGAAAACAGGGGACCAAACACGTAAATAACACGTCACAAGTCAGTACCCGTCCTAATATGACCTTAGATGTTGCTAGGACGTAAACTCAAGTAGTGGTCTCAGTTCGCTTCACCCGGGAGTTTTAAACGTTCGGACCAGATATTCACTCTAGTGGATTGTGCCCGTTGGATCCGGAATCCTTTGCATCGGTGTCCGTTGGATCGAGGTTCATCTGTATATCTAATGCATGGTAATTTGGAAATTCAACTTAGACGGGATGGCTGAATGCATTGAGGTCTCGCTTCCCATGTGACGGGTCATGGAATTAGCCCAGGTTTGAAACATGGCTGAGTCAGACCAACAACTTAATAAGTACTTGTCGACTTGCTACTTGCCTCTACCTAGCATGGCGCTCGGAATTACTTGGATAGGGCAAGGAGTCTGGGAGTGAGGAAAGCCAATTGTGTGCGATTGAAATTGACCCTGGCGAATGTTTAAAGAAGATATAAATATAATATAATCAACACAAAACACATCTCTTCCACCCACCACCCAATAAAAATTCATGCACGTTAGGCTTCAGTCACACGATGACTTGCGACCATTTTGGTCGCAAGGAGGTTGCAGGTACTGCACCAAAAACCTTGCTACAATTTGTCACAAGGAGGTCACCAGCCACTTTTCAGTGCTTGCGACCAGTCAGCCTTGTGGTTGCCAGTAGTCGCAAGTCGTAGTGTGACAGGTTTTAGGACCTGGAATTTCAGAGTAAGTGTCCTTATTTGATTTTCAAAGATCAGTGCACACACCCTTTTGTATAGAAAAGCCACAAGGACTCTTTCCATCTATGTATGCTATATACACGCTGTGTACATAACACTAAGCACGTGGGTATGGTGCTGCTGGTTAACCCTTCTGCCGTCACTATAAAGCCACATGTGACCAAAGCTTTCCTCTTCTTTGCCGACCTGGCTTATGATATTTACTAAATATATTAATATTTCATGGGGGAAATGATGAGTTAGCTAAAGATTAGCGATGTGTATAACTACTTGACTACTTGGGAAACAGAATTGGAATTATGGGGATGTGATTACAGTACAAACCAGTGATAGAAATAAGCGAACAAAAATTCCACTTGTCCAAAGGACAAGTCTGATGTGATTTTCACTTGTCTGTCTGAATTTTCACTTGTCCACAGTACTTACCATGATCATCTCAGTTAACCTCCATGTTTATGGTAATCAAACTACACAATTAAATCCAACAGTAAAACAAATGTCATAAATAATGTAAATTACTTTTGAAGCAAGCAAAATCGAAAAATACATGTTTTGCAGCCCAACATTTTCTACTTGTCCAATGGAAAAGCTCAAGCCATAGTCTGCTTATCCAAGACTCTTATGCCTACTCTCACTTGGCTTGGACAAGCAGACAAGCTCTTATTTCGAACGCTACAATTTAAGCAGGGTGGGGGGGGGGGGAGGAGGGAATGGCTCGCCGATGGTGATGAGGTCATGTTAAAATTAAAATTATTGATATAATGGTGATTGAGTGAGGTCTTACTGCGATATGGCTGCCATTCTTAGTTCCTGGCAGTTTAGTGGGAGAGGGGGTGCGGTTGTGTGTCACGGCAGCATTGCTGAGTTGAACGGATGGATAATTAGTCACGTCTGTCTTATGAATATGTTAGAAGAAAGTGCGGGAGAGGGGCGGGGGGTGGTAGGAGGGGTGGACTTGCTTGGCGAAGGCATGGGGCTGATTAATAATTTACCGAAACATAGACCGGTTTGCTAATGTGAGAGACCGAGTTGCTAATTCGGTAGGCCACTCGCTTTTTGTGCGAGAGGTCATGTGATCAAACCCTGGCCGAGGCAGATCAAAGACTTGTAAAAATTGATTCTAATCGCTACCTTTCCTGGCACTGGGTTTGTTTGTTTGTTTGTTGTTTTATGTCCTAGCAACATCTAAGGTCATATCAGGACGGGAACCGACTTGTGACAGTCCGCACTCATGGCGACTTTATAGTGCTGTCCCACTGGGAAACCAGGCTGCCGGCACCATGACCTGGTATACCACTCAGTCACATTATCCTGACACTGAGCACACCAGTCCTTGCCCTATCCTAATAATGCCGAGCGCCTGGCTAGGAAGCGACAAGTATCAATTTAAAAGTCATTGGTTTGACTCGACCGGGACTCGAACCAACGACCTCACGATCAACCAAACACGGGAGAAGGACGCTCTAACTCATTCGGCCATCCCGTCTGGTCCTTGGCACTGGGTTGGTTGGTTGTTAGAATTTTACGTCCTGGCTAAGGTCATACCAGGATGGGTACTGACTTGTGCTAGTGCATAGACATGGCAACTTCATAGTGCTGTCCCACTGGGAAATCAGGCCGCCAGCACCATGACCCGATATCCCACTCAGTTATATTATCGTCACACTGAGCTAACCAGTCCTTACCATATCCTATTAATGCCAAGCACCAATCTAGGAAGCGACAAGTATTAATTTGGACGTCATTGGTTTGACTCGACTGGGAATCAAACTCCCGATCTCTCGCACGGGAGGCATGTGCTCTACTGATTCGGCCACCGCATCCGGCATTACTAGGATATGGCAACGGTTGCTGGTTAGCTTAGTGTCAGCACTAGATGTCCAGTACAGTACTGTAGTGTCATTACTACCTCCGGCCTCCAATGGCCTGCACTGCGAATTAGTGGTCGTGACACAGGAACCAGTGGTTAACATGCCAACATGTTATGAGCTTTATGTCCTAGCAACCTCAAATGTCATATCAGGACAGGTACCAACTTGTGACGGTGCACACTCATGGCAACTTTATGGTGGTCTCACTGGGCAACTGGACTCCTTTTCACTGTGACCCGATATCCCATTCAGTCACATTAGCCTGGTAATGACCAAACCAGTCCTTGCTCTACCCTATTTTTAGTAATGCAGCACGCCAGGCTGCAGAGTGATATGTATCGACTTTGCATGGCATTGTGTACCTCAGCCAGGATTCGAACCCCCCATCTCCCGTTCGAGAAGCTAGTCATTTAAAGCTCTTACCGATTCGGCCATGGGTCTGTAAATGACTTGAGCTGAATTCGGCATCGCATAATTGATCAGTGCATTCCAGTGGAAATATATAGGTTTAATATATATAGGTTTCACATATATTACACTGCAGTAACTGCCGGTAACAGAAATGTGAAAATGCTGAGCAGTTATGTGTTGGCATAATTATAATTACCACCCTACTCCGTGTGCACAAAAAGAGAGAACAAGCATGTGGTGAATTTTGGAGAACACATTTCTGGCTGGGCATGAATTAAGACTTGCACAGTGGCTGTGCATGAGCTGAGGTAGGCATAGTAGGCAGGGGGACCAGTGGGAAGGGCAGTTCACCTAGCTACCACCGGAGGGAATTTACACAATGTTGGTCACATCACGTTGTTGTTGCCCTTCGCCTTGTAACCAGGCGGGATGGCCGAATGAGTTAGAGCATCCGTCTCCCGTATTGGTAGATAGTGGGTTTGAACCCTGGTAGAGTCAAACCAATGACTTAAAAATTGATACTTGTCGCTTCCTAGCCAGGCACTCTGCATTATTAGGATATGGCAAGGACTGGTTGGCTCAGTGTCAGGGTGACTGAGTGGGATATCAGGTCATGGTGCTGGCGGCCTCGCCTCCCAGTGGGAAAGCACTATAAAAGTCGCCATGAGTGTGCACTATCACAAGTCGGTACCCGTCCTGATATGTATGACCTTAGATGTTGCTAGGATGTAAAACAACAACAAACAAACCTTCGCCTAGTTGAGCATAATTAGAATTTATAACCGAATTTTAATGGGGGGGGGGGGAAACAAACCCAAGGAATTCTTACAGTTGCAATGTTTATGAGGGGTAGCAGTACAGTAGTAATTGCCTCTCACTGACTTACCTCCATGGAGGCTGCACACAGGTGGCTTAATCGGTAGAGTGCGGGCCACCCATGCGGAAGGTCAGGAGTTTGGTTCCCGGTGGAGTCAAACCAATGACGTATCAAATCTATACTTATCGCTTCCTAGCCAGGTGTTCGCCATTAATAGGATAGGACATTGACTGGTTAACTCAATGTCAGGATAATATGACTGGGTGGGATATTGGGTCATGGTGCTGGCAGCCACATTTCCCAGAGGTGCAGCAGTATAAAGTCGTCATTAGTTGGCACTGTCACAGGTCTGATGTGACCTTAGATGTTGCGAGGACGTAAAACTCCAACAACCAACCAACCACAGGTGTTACCCAATCAGACAAGACCACACCTAATCCTATCAGCCAAGGAAAAACCTGTTGTGCCTAGATCCAGAGTGTCTGGCTGGACTGCCACTATCAGTGAGTTAGTTATCATTTGCCTTTGACACCTCAGAGTGACACTTCACAATGCGCTGTCGCATTGCCGCTCCGATAAGGAGAGTAGGTGTGGTGAAATAAAGGAAGCAACAAAATAGGATGTGGTTCATTAATAACGTAATGGCTGCATCATTACACTTTCGGGGGGTGATGAAATTGTTGAATCTAGAGCAGGATTCGAACCCACACTTCTTGCCATTTCGGGGCATGTGTTCTAACCATTGTATATCTGTAAGTTAATTACCTAGGCTGCCTACTGCAATTACCTTATCCATGCCCACCTGTATGTGGCTCCTTGCTGTGAAGTCAGTGCAGGCTACGACGCTTGTCCCCCTGGGATTGTAAGTCTTTTAAATGGTTTATAAGTCTTTTAATGCTTACAATTACATTCTTACAGGCAATGCACTTACCCTATACATACACAGGGTAGGTTCAACAACCATACAGGGGGTAGCTTGTACGGGACCATGGTCACTAGTGTGCCTAGAGCAGGATTCGAACCCACACTTCTTGCTATTCCTGGGCTAGCATGCTAACCATTACACTACATAGGCTCCCCGATACAATCACCCTATCCACGCCAGCCTGTCTATGTTGCTTCTTGCCTGAGAGGTCAGTGCAGACTACTATAATACCATTACTGTTAATACCTCATGACAGAACCGCCCCCCCCCCCCACACACACCCAGGCACACATACTAAATAGTAAATAACCACCAGTAAAAGGATACAAGTCTGTATCGGAGATATGTGTATCTTAAATTTTATTTGATTCATAGGAGATTGGCTATTATTAACCCCCCCCCCCCCCCCACCACCACCCACCACACTCACGCTTACACGCCCCCTGCTCAAATCGGAAGTATTTAACAGTTGTGTAATTACAATGTTATATTAATTTTTTTTTTAAACCTACCGATTCGGCATATAGGGAGTTTGGGTCCAGAAACGTAGGTCGTGTATGTACAAAAAAAAGTATAATCCAATACGGGTATACCCGCTCTGCCTGTGGTATTCCAAGTTCCACTTGTCCCTCAGAAAGGACTGAACCAGCGACTTTACACACCGAGTCGCAGCCTCAGATCCATGATGGAAGGTGGAGTTGGTGCCCCTCCCAGCCCTATCCTTCATGATTGGCTCTATTCTTTAAAATCATTTTCCGTGTACAACCATATGCCTACTGATGACCAAACCCGGATGGGTTCTTGTCATGCATCTGTTTCTAATGTACAGTGGCCAGTGCTGTGAAATTATTCTAGCAAATATTTTATCTTAGATCAAATACTATTTTCTGTATATGTATTCAGCACCTCCCTAAGCTTCTGGCGTGTTAGCTGAAGCTGCGACCCGGTGTGTTTTGATTGGGTCATACAGAACTTCCAAAGAACAGGCTTTTTGAAGATATACAAGCTATGTCTATGAATAGTCTTGTTTGATCATAATGATTGTGGATAAGTAAAGTGTTGTTGGTCATGTTACGGCCACTTTAAAGTTTTTAATTCGACCTGTCAGAGGAAGATGAAATAAACTACTGGTGCATTAAATTCTAGTGTTTAAATATTGTTCTTGTGAACCTGTTGTTCCTGGCAATGTGTTAGATTTACAATGCAAGACCAACCAATAAATAACTGTATGTAACTTTAGATTTAACCTGGGGGGGGGGACTAGACATGATGGTCAATAAGTTGACCGTCCGTCTCCCGTTTTGGTAGATTGTGGGATTCGAACCCTGGTCGAGTCAAACCGATGACTTAAAAATTAATACTTGTCGCTTCCTACCCAGGCGCTTGGCATTATTAGGATAGGGCAACGACCGATTGGCTCAGTGTCAGGTTAATGTGAGTGAGTGTGATATCAGCTCATGGTACTGGCGACCGGGTCTCCTAGTGGGGCAGCACTATAAAGGTTGCCATGACTGCGCACTGTCACAAGTCGGTACCCGTCGTGATATGACTCTAGATGTTGCCAGGATGTAAAACTCCAACAACCAACCAAATATTTAGCTGTGGTAAAGGATATTTGTTGCTACTTTATCGTGTGCGGTCTACATCAACGAGCACCCACATCAGTATCCTCCTGAACCAGATGGGATGGCCGAATGAGTTGAGCGTCCACCTCCTGTTTTGTGAGATAAGGGGATTCGAACCCATGGGTTCATGGGTTCAAATCCTGGTCAAGTCAAAACAAAATCGCCGAATGAGTTGATACATGTCGCTTTCTAGCCAGGCGCGCGGCATTATTAGGATAGGACAAGGACTGGTTGGCTCAGTGTCAGGATAATGTGACCAATAATTCCCCAACCCCGAAGAGTGGCGCTATATGATTAATGATTATTGACTAATCCATTTAACTCCATAGCCCTTGAGGCTCTGGTGCGGGGGGGGGGGGGGGTAAGAGGGTGACCAGCTTTCATTTGAAGTTAACACTAGAACCCTGTTCACGATGAGTCAACATGTGGATGTGTCAGGGATGAAAGATCTCCGCGATTCCGCAGATGTCCGGGATTTTTCAATCCCGCAGCACCATCAGCGTAGATCTATACTAATATGTGGTGCAGACATTGCAGCACTATCAGCGTATACCACTAATATATGCTCCAAACGCCGCAGCACTATCAGCGTATACCAATATATATTAAAGCCGACTTCCAGAAATTTTCCGCGATTCCCTGACAGTGTTAAACCTATGGAAGAATATCAGCATTTCCGCTTTTTTTCCCAGAGATCACTTTCATCCCTGATGTGTAAACAGACTTGCCTACTAACTGGCTTAATTTAGAGGTTTATGCACATTATCGGCTCTGAAACATCGTTGACCCGTCATTCATAAATAGGGAAGATTTACATATATTTCATCATGGCACAGGGAAGTGCTATATATTGGGTCATGATGCCGGCAGCCTGGTCTCCCAGTGGGGCAGCACTATAAAATCACATTTGCTAGGACGTACAACAACAAACAAACCTATAAAGTCACCATGAATGTGGACTGTCACAAGTCAGTACCCATTCTGATATGACCCTAGATGTGACTTGGATATGAAGCTCGAATGAACAAAACAAATCTAGAAATTGTGGTTTATCCAAGAGACGATGCCGTTAGTATACAGAAGCTATAACAGGAAGTAAATTTGGGTAGGAATTCAGCGAAAATGTTGCCGTTAGTAAAACGCGCTCATTGGCAGACGACATTTTACGTTGTGAGGTCATAGATTCTGATTGAATGCAAAGTGCCTTAAAATTAAATATAGATGACATGAGAAGAAAATATATCACAGGCACATGTTATTGTGTGTATTCCATGCTTCCTCTTCAACAATGACTGCCATACGCTCAGGCTCTACCGGCGTTTCTTGCTTGTTTGTTGTTTTACGTCCTAGCAACATCTAAGGTAATCTTAGGACGGTGCTTTATTTGCATTTGACGTCTAAATGAAATCTACTCTGACTGTCTCATGGGCCATATTTCCATGGACTGATGGGCTGAATGTAAAATATAATTGCTGTCTAGTCCGATTAAAGCATCACATTTTTTAAACCTAAAACATTTTCCAAATTTAACCATACAAAAGGCTACATATCCAATTTAGAACCTGGTGCCCTCTTTAAACATCTGTTGTTACATAGAAGGAATACTAAGTCAATTTGATGCAACCTCTCACTGCTAAATCCTGAATGATACTTTCAGCATTTGGATGTGCATATCAATATTAATGTTGCCCCTTTTCATTTCAAAATCTCCAGAGTTAATCTTTTAACATAAGAATTACTTCAAAAACTAAAGTAACGTGGGTTATGACGGTTAACTGAATATATTTAGCTTTAAAAAAAATAATTTAAGAAATGGTAGATGCTCCACACCTTCGGACTTAGATAAAAGATTCACCCGGTACTTGTAGTACACGGGTGAAGATCAGCCTTATATAAATACGCGCGAAAATAGCGTTAGTATGGAACATCACATAGAAACTGTGGCTCCAGTATCAAATGGCTACCCATGTAGGCACAGAGTTGGTGAAATGGGAGAGAATGCAAAAAGACAAGATGGCGGCTGCAGAACACCGTCGATTTCACTTTTAAATTGCATTAAACTAGATATTATATTATATTTTTCAACTCAAAGGTAGCGGGCTCTCAATAATTCATATGTAAAGAATAAATGTTGCTTCTTAGATTGTGAAATTAGGCTCTCAATTCTTTGACCCGCACTTTCGACAGCTTTTACATAGGGTTGGTTTGCACCCCTACTGCAGCAGTACGGGGTGAATCTTGTATCTACTTCGGACTATGCAACTTCTGATCAAATCACCGGACGCTCAGTATCGGGATAATGTAACCTGAGTGAGGTATCAGTTCATGGTGCAGGCGGCCTGGTCTCTCAATGGGGTCGCACTACAAAATCGCCATGAGTGCGCACTGTCACAAGTAGCTGGCTATCATGATATGACCTTATATGTTGTTAGGACATAAAACCCCAACAACCAATCTGATCAAGTCTGGTAATGCCGACATATGCACATGGGACTTTTCAACCAGTGCAGACGAGGTGGCAGCCACAAGAATACCCCCCCCCCCCCAATCCCATGTGTAATCGACCCAGTTAAAGTGGGGCAATAGACTTCTCTTTCTTTTTTTTACTTTAAAAGTCCATTTTCAACTCTGTCGCCCGAGATATTAATATGATTCCAAGCTTGGCTATCACGACCAAAAGACCGTATATTTTTACACCGTGTTCATGGGATTTATTATGGTTGTTATCATAATACAATTTTTAATTAAAATATAATAAGCTACGCTGTAAGGTATTTAACCGTTAATATGGTCTCTGTTGCCGATGTTCTTTCAGTTGCATAGTCCGATGGTTTTGAGTTTCTGCCATTTTAATTTTAAGATAAATATATTAGATTGATCATTAATTTTAGTTTAAAGTAACTTTTATTTTATTATATGATATTTATAAATGGCTAATGTTGGAGATATTTTAATTGAAAACATGCCCAATTAATTTTGGCGTGGACTTAAAAATTCTAAGACCATTGGCTTCAACAGTAACAGGTTCTATTAACTTGACTTAGTTTTCCCTTCTATAACAAATGCTTAATAAGTGTACTAGTTTCTAAGTTGGACATGTTAATCAGATATAGGTAAGTGGTTTAGTTTCCTAAATTTGTTGCTTTCATCGAACAATGCAGCTTTAACACATTTAGTAGAGTGGCAGACATTCTAGAGAGCATCAGGACATGGAAAGTTCTCAATTTGTGATATTCTGTCATGTGTGCTTCTTAACCTTGCAATGGTGCCGTGTACCAATTCTTAAATACACAATGGGGGTATACTTGATTGGCTTATTTTGTGTGTGCATGTCTACATTTAAATATATAAAAAAGTATTAGGTGGCCGTGTTTGAGAAGATATAGTACAATTACGTTGCGACACTGCCTGGAAATTGAATAAACAAAATCATTAAACCATATTTGTGTTTTCTTTCTATTCACATTTCAGGAATTCTACGAGCACACAGAACTTCTATGGAAGGATGGTGGCGTACAGCAATGTTATGAGCGGTCAAATGAGTACCAATTGATCGACTGTGCTAAATAGTAAGTACCTTCATTAGTACTAATTGGGCACTTCTTTTTGTCACTTTTGTAGGGAATCGTGTGAGTTTTAGAATAAAATCTTTGTTCATTTTCGTTCTAACTCTTCCAATTTCAGCATTTTCCCTTTGTCTGCGGATTTTAAGAGATTGTATACGCAAAAACACACACACAAACACACATATGTAGGTATATTTATATGTATGTAGATAATCTCCATACAAGTGTGTGTGTGTGTGTGTGTGTGTGTGTGTGTGTGTGTGTGTGTGTGTGTGTGAGACACAGATTTTCCGATTATTTTATGGGATTCTGTGTGTGTGTTTAGGTGTGAGGAGGACCAGACGGGATGGCCGAATGAGTTAGAGCGTCCGTCTCCCGTGCTGGTAGATCGTGGGTTCGAGTCCCGGTCGAGTCAAACCAATGACTTTAAAATTGATACTTGTCGCTTCCTAGCCAGGCGCTCGGCATTATTAGGATAGGGCAAGGACTGGTGTGCTCAGTGTCAGGATAATGTGACTGAGTGGGATACCAGGTCATGGTGCCGGCGGCCTGGTTTCCCAGTGGACAGCACTATAAAGTCACCATGAGTGCGCACTGTCACAAGTCGGTACCCGTCCTGATATGACCTTAGATGTTGCTAGGACGTAAAACAACAACAAACAAACAAACAAGTGATGTGAGGATTACAAACTCTCAGGCAACTTAATTCATATGAGGGGCGGGGTGACTCACTTGTTCGATTGTTGTAACGTTTGTACCATGCATCCTGATGGTTTAATGTCATACTGTCAGAGTAGCTTGTACAACGACTGCCGACAAGGAATGGGTGAGTCAGTGAGTGGTGTTTGGGGAGGGGGGGGGGGGGGGGTATAGGTGCGTGAGGCTGCATTTTTATTAGGCATCTATGACCCGATATGAGGCTTGAAGTCCTCGTGCCTCTGACATGAGGAGTGACTGAAGTATTGTCATTGTCGATATATGCATTCTAGAGCCCAGGTAGCCCCAAACCTCCTATTTATGCAATTAGCTTATTTTCTTTATCCTTAACAACAACAAAATTAAATGCCTGCAGGGGGGGTATAGGTGCGTGAGGCTGCATTTTTATTAGGCATCTATGACCCGATATGAGGCTTGAAGTCCTCGTGCCTCTGACATGAGGAGTGACTGAAGTATTGTCATTGTCGATATATGCATTCTAGAGCCCAGGTAGCCCCAAACCTCCTATTTATGCAATTAGCTTATTTTCTTTATCCTTAACAACAACAAAATTAAATGCCTGCAGCTCTCAGATCGGAGCTATTTTGTTCAGTAGAAGCTGAAATTCCAATGTACTTAAAACATTGTAAAATACCAATGGGTGATATCAGCCTGATGAGTCCGATATGAGTTTTATCCGACCAAACAGGTCTCCATATATGAACTACCTCCTCCCACGTTTAGCTCCTGAAGCACAAGCTGCCTTGCTTTGCTTAAAGCTGCGTAGTGCGATGAAAACATCAAATTTTCAAAACAAAATCAATTATCAAGATTTGATTCTACATATCTAACTTGGATACTGGTACACTGATTAAGCATTTGCGGCCACATAGAAGGGAAGAGTGAGGCAATTTAGTAGAATATCTTACTGCAGAAGCCTATGGTGTCAGAGTTTTGGCATGCTTGCCAAAATTAATTTGGCATATTTGCACTTCAAATATCTCAAAAGTTTGCCATTTAAAATAAAAGTTACTTCAAACTAAAGTAAGATGGAGTATAACGATCAAGCTAATATATTTATCCCAGAAAACCATCGGGCTATGCAACTTTAACTGCCTTGCCTCATTTAGGTGCACCGTCATTGGTCACGTGATGTTATTTGACACCAGTTAGTTGAAGCCATACTGATGAGTAGAACCCTTATATCGTGTAAAAGGGCTGTTGAATACACTGGTTTTGTTATGCTGTTTATTCCGTTTTACCCAGCCGGTTTTTATGTTTTTGTAGATTTTCCCCCGCTCTCCTCACAAATCTCCCTCCCCCCGCCACACACGCATGCACGCACGCGCAAACATACACATACGCGTACACACACACACCACACACACCACACACACCAGTTTTTCATTTCAGATTATTGTGTCCAAAATGCACCACAGAGCATCTAAGATTTTAGCTTTTTGGGGGGGGGGGAGTGGCCCCCAAATAAAAGATCTCTTAAGATCTTCCGGTTTTTCATTTTCAAATGTTGGCAACCCTGCCATACTATACACCCACACTATACACACTAACTCTGAGAACCTTGGATACACACTAAGTAGCAATGTCAATGGCTGGAGACTTTCTCTCACCCCCCCCCCCCCCCCCTCTTCCATTTGCAACCAATAGACTGTAGAGCATACGCAGTGAGTTGTTATCCACATCAATTCTTCCACTGTCGCCAAAGGGCGGGTTGGCAATGTAATTTTTATACTCTATGTATAAGATCTTTTCTACACAGCATGCTTTATAGTGAGTCTACCCACACCGCTAGTTCTTCCACTGCTGTCAGGGCGGGGTTGGTGGGTGAAACAGTCCGTTTCTTTACCCCCCACCACCCCATTTATAAATAAAATAAAATCCCTAGTGAAAGACTAGCCAGGCACTTACATTCCAACAAAAATCCCACCCCTTCCCCCCTCCCCATACCGACCCCACTGACATCCCTGGATCTATCACACCACCAGACGGGATGGCCGAATGACTTTGGTAGTTCGTGGAATTCGAACCCTGATCGAGTCAATCCCAATGACTTAAAAAATTATACTTGTCGCTTCCTAGCCAGGCGCTCGCCATTATGAGGATAGGGCAAGGACTGGTTGGATTAGTGTCAGGATAATGTGATTGAGTGGGATATCAGGTCATGGTGCTGGTGGCCTGATTTCCCAGTGGGGTAGCACTATAAAGTTGCCACGAGTGTGCACTGTCACAAGTCGGTACCCGTCCTGATATGACCTTAGATGTTGCCAAGATGTAAAACCCCAACAACCAACCAACTATGAGAAGTAGGTGGGCGAGACCCGGCCAGGAACGGGGTTGGTCACGTGATCTGAATAAACCGTCAGTCGATATACAGAACTCACGGCGTTCGGGTCGTTACTACAAAGCACTACATGGTGTCAGATAGCGGGACGGTCAGGCATGGCTACGTCAGTTTTGTCGGGGTTGAGACCTCCAAATCCCCTGAACTTAGAGGGAAATTTGGCTGTCAACTGGAGGACTTGGTTTACATCGTATGAAATATATGCCGGTGCGGCAGGTGTGAGCAGTAAGCCAGAAAAAACACAGTGTTTTATATTTCTACACGTTGCGGGTTTGGAGGCCCAAAAGCTATTTCCGACGCTTGAGATAGCCAGTACTGACCGAGAGAAAATAGCGCCATTGATAGCAGCATTTAAAGAGTACTGCGAAGGAAAATGTAATATAACGGTGGTGAGATATCAGTTCAATACATATAATCAGAAGTCGGAGTCGATGGACACTTACATTAGGGAGCTGCGACACAAAATTGCGTATTGTGACTATGGCGTTATTGAAGACTCGATACTAAGGGATAGGCTGGTAGCCGGCGTAAGAGACAAGAATTTGCGAGTCAAGTTACTTCAAACGCCTAACCTAACGCTCATAAATTGTCTTGAGATATGTCGGGTGAGTGAGTATAATGCCAACCAACTCGATACCACAAAAGAAGACTGCCAAGTGGACACCATTAGCAAGTATGGCCGACAGCAATCACGCGCCCCAGTACCGGCAACACCTTGGCGGCGGGGCGGCAGTGCTACTTCAAACACGTCCCGGACCAGTTGTTCGCGGTGTGGTTACATGCATGGCCGGGCACCCTGCCCCGCCAAGGACAAAGAATGTGATGGGTGTGGGAAAATAGGCCATTTTCTCAAAGTGTGCAGAGGACGGAGACGGGGTGCAACGCCGGTACATGCTCTGGACATGGACAGGACCAGCAGACACGGGGAATGGCGGTTGACGGACACAGGGGAGGAGGATGATGAAGACGACCTGTTCGTAGGAGCCATGTCAGAGGATGATGACGACGAAGAGGCAGGATTGTGGCATAAGAAGTTACGAGTCGGAGACAAAAGTGTAAGGTTCAAGCTGGACACGGGCTCGAAGGCCAATATCATTCCCAGCAAAACTTTTCGGGCAGTCGGAATTGGGTCGCTAATGCCCGCACGCTGCCGGTTGGTGACGTACACCGGCCAACGAATTCTTCCGGAAGGAGAGACAAGACTACCAATAAAAGGACACATGCTACCATTTCATGTCACAGAGAGTGGATGTGCGATCCTTGGAAAGGATGCGTGTGTGTTGTTAGGACTAGTAACGCGTGCAGATGTCGTGGATCGCCGGTCAGCAAAGACCTCAGAAGCTACTAAACTGGTAAATAAATTCAGTGACATTTTTGAAGGCTTAGGTACGATTAAAGTTAATGCCAGAATTCATGTTGACCCTGATGTATGCCCTGTAATTGATCCACCACGAAGAATTCCTCATGCTGTGTGTGATGATGTAAAAGTTGAGTTGGATCGAATGGTAATGATGGGTGTGATTGTTCCTCAGGTCGAGCCAACACCGTGGGTTAATTCGATTACGGTAGTACGCAAACCGGGGAAGATCAGGATTTGTTTGGACCCGACAAAATTAAATAGAGCAATTTTGCGTGGTCCATATCCTAATAAAACAGTAGAACAAGTAGTGGCAAAGACGGCGGGAGCTCAGTATTTTTCGGTGCTGGACGCCAACAGCGGGTATTGGCAGATACAGCTGGATGAGGCCAGTTCGCACCTTTGTACGTTCAATACTCCGTGGGGCCGATACCGCTACACCAGGTTACCGTTTGGAATAAAAACTGCAGGGGATATCTTCATCCAGGAGATGAACGAAATATTCAGAGATCTGGAAGGGGTGGAAATCATAGCGGATGATATTTTGATTTTTGGCAAGTCAATTGAGCAGCATAATGAAAGGTTAGAAGCGGTGTTGGAGCGAGCGCGTAAAGTAGACCTGCGACTGAATCCAAAAAAATCAAAGATAGGGCAAACAAGTGTGACGTATGTCGGACACGTGTTGACTAAAGATGGTTTAAAACCTAACCCTGAAAGAGTATGCGCGATTCTCGAAATGCCCACTCCCACAGACAAGGCTGCAATTCAGCGGTTTCTTGGCATGATGAATTACGTAAACAAATTCATCCCAAAATTATCCGAGATTGCAAAACCATTGCGAACGGTCCTAGCCAAGGACAGTGCCTGGCACTGGGAGGAGGCACAAGAGAACGCGTTTAACAGGCTAAAGACATTGTTAACCGAGGCGCCGGTACTAACATATTATGATGTAGCAAAACCACTCGTATTGCAAGTAGATGCTTCACAGTCTGGGCTTGGGGCCACGTTATTTCAAGATCAACGCCCCATAGCTATGGCGTCAAAGGCGCTTGACAAAACCCAATCAAATTACGTGGTGATAGAGAAGGAACTACTGGCGATCTGTTTCGGCTGTAAGAAATTCCATGATTACATATTCGGGAAAGAAATTACAGTCGAAACAGATCATAAGCCACTTGTTAACATAATGTTGAAACCAATAAACACATTGTCGGCTCGAATGCAACGCATGAGGATGCGGCTTCAAAATTACAATATTAACGTTGAACATAAAAAGGGTATTAATATGTTTTTTGCAGATGCCCTGTCACGAGCGCACTCCACCAAAGTAGACCCAAGTGACCTATTTGACAAGACCATCAGTGTGGCGGCAATCGGGTTTGTGAGCAATGACATCACACGAATAAAACTAGAAACGCAGAAAGACAACACACTGTGTGAGATCAGTAGGTTAGCTAAGGGCGGGTGGCCAGAGGGCAACACAGCAGTACGCCAGGACGTGAAGCCGTATCATACATATCGGGAAAATATAGTAAACTACAACGGGGTCCTAATGAAAGATGATAGGATTATTATTCCGAAATCGATGCAAGGTGAAATATTAGATAAGTTGCACGAGTCGCATTTGGGAGAGGTAAAATGCAAACAACTTGCAAGAGATTATGTGTTTTGGCCAGGAATGGCAAAACAGATAGAGGATAAGGTGTCACGGTGCCAAATATGCCAAAGCGAGCGAAACATTTTGCACAGAGAACCGATGATTTCACATGAAATTCCGGACACACCGTACATGAAAATTGGGGTAGACCTATTTCACTGTAGGCAAGAAGATTATATAATGATCATTGATTATTATTCGAAATTTCCAGAAATAGTTAAGTTGCAGTCTACATCAAGCAAAAGTATAATAGAGGTGCTCAAAGACATGTTTGGAAGGTATGGGATCCCGTTGGAAGTAATGTCAGATAATGGGCCTCAGTTCGTCAGTGAGGATTATAGAAGATTTGCCATGCAGTACGGATTCACACGAATGTACTCGAGTCCACACTACCCGCAAAGCAATGGGCAAGTGGAACGGTACATTCAAACAATCAAATTGTTAATCAACAAAGCAATCAAGGATGGGACAGACATCAATATGGCACTCTTAGCATACCGAAATACAACGATACCCGAGCTACAGGCATCTCCGGCACAGCTGTTGATGAGCAGGAAATTGAGGTCAAGAATACCTGTCTTGCTTAGCCAGTTAAAACCAAAGGTAGTGGCATCAAGGATGAAGCATGTGCAAGAAAGGCAGGCTAAACAGAGAAGATATTATAACAAACAGGCAGGGAAAGTGCACCGGAAGCTGGGAGTGGGTGACGCAGTCAGGTACAGGACGTATGACCGGAAATGGGCCCGCGGTCACATATGTAAAATGGGGAATGTAGAAGAGAGGCAATACGAAGTGAGAAATGAGAAGGGCAATGTTCTAACGAGAAATCGAGTGCACATATTTGGTATTCCCGACAAGTGCGGGGTGAGTCAGAAAAAACAGGTACAAAAACAAACACAACTACAAAAACAAACACAACTGCAAGATCAAAACACAGTGAGAGTGATTGGGCCATCAAACGACACACGTTACATAACACGATCCGGTCGATCGATTCGGCCAGTAGAGAGGTTGGGTATGGGACGCCATGGCAATAACACTAATCGAAGTTAAAGGGCAATTAGGCATGGACCAGTGTTAGACAGTTCGGTGTTGTGGTCATGATTGAGAGTCAGTAATACTATACTGTTGTTTCGTAGGGAGTAGGAAATGGCCAATGATGTAACGAAGTGCAGGGACTTTGTCTATATATATATATATACATGTATTGACAATTGTGATTGTATTTACCGACATGTAGGTCAGGAATCGGAGATGAAGGAAGAGGTCAAGGCCTGTAAACAAATGTTCGGTAAGGCCGTGAAACAAAAGAGAAGCAAGTCATGTCCATAAGTTAAATGTTAAACGGACATTGAAGTGTTGATCTGTGATGAGAATGTAAAATTGATTTTGTTATTGTTCAAACTTGCTGTTGCATATTGTGCTAATGGTTACTCTGTATTTGAACTCATCGTGCAGTCCGTCATGTTATGCTCATCGTGACGTGAGATGACATAATGTGAAAGTGTATGAGTTGAATGACTTTTGTTATGAAAAGGAAGATGTGAGAAGTAGGTGGGCGAGACCCGGCCAGGAACGGGGTTGGTCACGTGATCTGAATAAACCGTCAGTCGATATACAGAACTCACGGCGTTCGGGTCGTTACTAC
>CM059194.1:56219985-56248635 GCA_030323885.1 Branchipolynoe longqiensis | reverse complement strand
TGTGTGTTTGTTCTATGATGGGACGCAAATCCTGATGGAATCTCTAGTCGCGGCAGACGACATTATCAACGCAGACGACATTATCACGTGACCCCCTCCCTCTGTACCACCCTCTCTGTCTCACATATTCACACCCACACACAGATAGACACATGCACATATATAGGGGCCTATACACGCATATAATATATACACGTATATATACACACACAAATGCGCATATATATGCATATATATTCACATATATGTATACACATACACATGTGTATACACATGGACATGTATGCAACATGGACATATATAGGTGTGTGTAGATGTGGTGTATGTGTATGTGTATGTAGGTGTATGTATGTGTGTATATGTAGGTGTGTAGGTGCGTATATGCATGTAGGTGTGTATATGTATGTAGGTGTGTATATGTATGTAGGTGTGTATATGTATGTAGGTGTGTGTATGTGTGTGTAGGTGTATGTATGTGTAGGTGTGTATATGCACAGAATATATACACTCAGACACACATACAGATACACACAAACACAGACATACACACAGACCTCACACAAACAGACATACACACAAACACATACATACACGCATACATAGACAAACATACACACATACCTAGACACATACATGCATACATAGACACCAATGTGCCTACATATGTAGACAGACATATAGACATACACATACATACCAGACATACACACAGACATACGCACACATACACATACATACACACACATACACATACCTACACACAGAAATACACACATACACACCCACACACACAGACATACACACATACATACACATACATACACACATACATACATACACACATACATACATACATACATACATACACACATACACACAACCATACACATACACGCACGTACACATACATACTCATACACACATACACCTCCCTGATAATAGTTAATACCGGTAGTCTCCTTCTTGCCGCTGTGAGCTATACTCAGCACCGCATGCTAGAGCCCAGGTGAGAGAGGGGAGGGAGGGCGCGGGGGGGGGGGGGGGGGGCTGTTTGGCGCCTCTTTGGTTGGGCGCTCCTCAAACTTAATCAAAACTGGCGCGTTCATTTTTCGCGGGCGACCAAGGTGATCCTTGCTGGACTTATATAGGGGGGGGGGGGGGGGGGGGGGGGGGGGGAGTGGCGGAGGACGTCGTGGGAGGGAGGTAGGAGGGGGTATGTGGAGGGGGGATGCAGGGACCCTGGATTTGAGGTGTTGACATTTTGACGGCGGCACTTGTGCACAGACAGGTCCGACTAGGTCAGGTGTGCAGTGCACCCTGCGGTCAACATCCGATGTTGGTTCTTCACCCACAGTGGGCATGGTTTGTGACGGTGGTGGGGGTGGGGGGTGGAGGGGGTGGGGGTAGGGTGAAAGGTGTAGGGGGGTAGGGTGTGGGGTGAGGGGGGGGACGGGGAAGGTGTGGGGGGGGATCGGGGAAGGGGTGAGGGGGGGTAGGGTTGAACGGGTAGGGTGAGGGTAGGAGGGTAGGGTGAAGGGGGAGGGGTGTGGGGTGGGGGGGGAACGGGGTTGGTAGGTTACGGGGGAACGGGGGTAGGGTGAACGGGTAGGGGGTAGGGTGAACGGGTAGGCGGTGGGGTGAACGGGTAGGGGGTAGGGTGGATGTGGTAGGGGGTAGGGGGAGGGGTAGCGGGTATGGTGAAGGGGGCGGGGGTGAACGGGTAGGGAGTAGGGTGAAGGGGGAGGGGGCAGAGTGGAGAGGGAGGGGCAGGGTGGAGGGGGAAGGGGGCAGGGTAAGGGTGCAGGGGGGAGGAGCAGGGTGACAGGAGGAGGGGGCTTCTCATCGATGGGACCAGACCTTTGAGTGCTAATTTGGAACCGTTCCAAAGGGCTTTAGGGAGTCGAGGGGAGGGGTTTGGCGGGGGTGGGGGTGGGGGGGGGGGGGTCGGGGTCACTGAGGACGATTGCATCAGGGATCCACATGTGTTGTGTGAGCCAAACGCACTGATTGAACTGTGGAGGAGACACCGCGGGCAGGGCGAGGTGCGGGGCGCCCAGGTGCCCGGGCTCCTCTACGGTGTCCACTGCGCGGTGGCTGGCAAACAATGCCCTCATAATTAGCAAGTTTTTGTTGTTGTCGGTTTTTTTGTTTGTATCTTCTTTTAAAAAAAATCTTTTTTTAAATCTTTTTTTTTATGGGGTGGGGTGGGGGTGGGGTGGGTGGGTGGGGGAGTGAGTATTGTTTCTGGCGTCGCTGACAAGTGCAAATCACCTTGCAATGAATAACGATTTTGCCAATGTGGTCGCGTGGTTATACTTATACTTATAGTCGCTAGGAGAGACCGGTACATGGATTGATCTCACTGATAATCTGCGTTCTATTTTTTTGAGCATATTCGTAACTTGGTGGTCAGACTATCACTTGTTATCAGTCACGTAGGTGTGTATGTGTATGTTGGTGTGTGTATATGTATGAGGGTGTGTGTATATGTATGTAGGTGTGTGTATGTGTATGTGTATGTGTGTATGTATGTGTCTGTATGTATGTAGGTGTGTGTATGTATGTAGGTGTGTGTATGTGTGGTTGTTATTATGTTTGTGTATTATGTATGTAGTGTGTATTGTTGTGTGTATGAGGGTATGTATGTATGTATGTAGGTATGTATATAGGTGTGTATGTATATGTATGTAGGTGTGTATGTGTGTATATGTATGTGTGTATGTATGTGTCTGTATGTATGTAGGTATGTGTCTGTATGTATGTAGGTGTGTGTATGTGTATGAGGGTGTGTATATATGTATGTAGGTGTGTATATGTATGTAGGTGTGTGTATATGTATGAGGGTGTGTATGTATGTATGTAGGTGTGTATATGTATGTAGGTGTGTTGTTATGTATGGTTGTATATATGTTGTATGTGTATGTGTAGGTATTTATTGTAGTGTGTGTGTATGTGTGTATTGTATGTGGTGTGTATTATGTGTAGGTGTGTGTTGTATAGTGTGTGTTGTGTATGGTGTGTATTGTGAATGTAGGTGTGTGTATGAATGTAGGTATGTGTAGGTGTGTGTATATGTATGTAGGTGTGTGTATATTTATGTAGTGTGGTGTATGTATGTGTGTTGTGTGTAGGTGTGTTGTGTGTATTGTATGTGTGTGTGTATATGTATGTGTATGTATGTGTGTTGTATGTGTGTGTTGTGTTGTGTCTTGTATGTAGGTGGTGTATGTGTGTATATGTATGTAGGTGTGTGTATATGCATGAGGGTGTGTATATGTATGTGTGTATGTATGTATGTGTATGTATGTATGTAGGTATGTGTCTGTATGTATGTAGGTGTGTGTATGTGTGTATATGTATGTAGTAGTGTGTATATGTATGAGGGTGTGTATATGTATGTGTGTATGTATGTGTCTGTATGTATGTAGGTTTGTGTCTGTATGTATGTAGGTGTGTGTATGTGTGTATATGTATGTAGGTGTGTGTATATGTATGAGGGTGTGTATATGTATGTGTGTATGTATGTGTCTGTATGTATGTAGGTATGTGTCTGTATGTATGTAGGTGTGTGTATGTGTGTATATGTATGTAGGTGTGTATGTGTATATCTATGTAGGTGTGTATGTGTGTATATGTATGTATGTATGTGTGTATGTGTATATGTATGTAGGTGTGTGTATATGTATGTATGTATGTATGTGTATATGTATGTATGTGTGTATGTGTATATGTATGTAGGTGTGTGTATATGTATGTATATGTGTGTAGGTGTGTATATGTATGTATGGATGTGTGTATGTATGGATGTGTTTATGTATGGATGTGTGTATGTATGGATGTGTGTATGTATGGATGTGTATATGTATGGATGTGTATATGTATGGATGTGTATATGTATGGATGTGTATATGTATGGATGTGTATATGTATGGATGTGTATATGTATGGATGTGTATATGTATGGATGTGTATATGTATGGATGTGTATATGTATGGATGTGTATATGTATGGATGTAGGTATGTAGGTGTCTGTGTAGGTGTGTATGTAGCCGTGTAGGTGTGTATGTAGGTGTGTATGTAGGTGTGCAAGTGTGTATGTAGGTGTGTATGTCTGTATACGTGTGTGCATGTGTGTAGGTGCATGTGTGTAGGTGTGTATATGTATGTAGGTGTGTATATGTATGTATGTGTGTAGGTGTGTATACATATGTAGGTGTGTATACAGATGTAGGTGTGTATACATATGTAGGTGTGTATACATATGTAGGTGTGTATATGTATGTGTGTAGGTGTGTATGTGTCTAGGTGTGTATATGTATGTATATGTATGTAGGTGTGTAGGTGTGTATTTGTATGTAGGTGTGTATATGTGTGCATGTGTGTAGGTGTGTATATGTATGTATGTGTGTATATGTGTGTAGGTGTGTATATGTATGTAGGTGTGTATATGTATGTAGGTGTGTATATGTGTGTATATGTATGTATGGATGTGTGTAGGTGTGTAGGTGTCTGTGTAGGTGTGTATGTAGGTGTGTATGTAGGTGTGTATGTAGGTGTGTATGTAGGTGTGTATGTAGATGTGTATGTGTGTATATGTGTGCAGGTGTGTATATGTATGTATGTGTATATGTATGTAGGTGTGTAGGTGTGTATACATATGTAGGTGTGTATATGTATGTATGTATGTAGGTGTGTGCATGTGTGTGCATAGGTGTATGTGGGTGTTGGAATGGTATACATAACATAAGGAGGACTGGACGCGCTGAGTACTTGATGGATACTGGTTTATTCTGGGCCTGCCTCCCCGCCCCTCCCCCCACACACGATACCTCAATGACGTCATTAGGGCTACCACGCCAGGTGGTGGAATAACCACCCGATCACTAATATATCTGACAGGTGTAGGTGGGTGTGTAGATATGTTATAAGACACATGTGTAAATGTCTGTCTATATTTATATTATATTTGTATAAATCAACTCCATGGGTTATTTAAGCCGTGTTTACACGGGCAATTGTGAAGCGAATTAGACAAAGCGATTTATATGAAGCGAAGTAGCGGCGCATTTACACGCACCCAGTTTGAAGGCGGAAATCGAGTTCGCTTCATATAAACCACCTCGCAAGGTGGTTTACATCAAGTGAATCATATGAAGCGAATCAGCCCTAACCCGCTTCAGTGGCGCGTTTACACGGCGAATGTGAGGCGAACTAGGCAAGGTGATTTATATGAAGCGACTTAACTCGCCCGTGTAAACATGGCTTTAGACTGCACGCTATACTTTAATAGAGAGTGCATCTTCGCTTTAGATATAAAATAAAATAGGATAAGACAACAAACTGGTTCCTTTTGTTAGCTTTTTGCGTGTGCCACTTACTTCGCGTAGTTGGTGTCGTATTTGTTAAAAGAAGCTGTTTTAAGAAAACAGGTCTTACATCATCTCCAGAGTCAAACTATGATATATAAAAAGGTTGGCTGTTGAGTTGAGGGTGGCCGGTCGGAGTGTTAGTGTTGGTTGATAGAGGGCCAGGCATTGTTGGGAAAGGTCAAACATCTGATAGCATGCCGAACAGAGGCTATATAATATAGTAGGCCCTTTTTTACTTGGTTTGCATAAAGAAGTACATGTATTATTAGAGTAGAAGCGGCGGACGGTTGATTAAGCGAGGTAAAGTAAGATTTTTTAAATGTTGGAGCTAGTTTAGGTCTATCAGCGCACATGCGCATTAAATGAACGTTGGTTGTTGGAGTTTTACATCCTGGCAATATTTAAGGTCATATCGGGATGGGTACTAACTTGTGACAGTGCACACTCATGGTTACTTTATACTTATAGTTATAGTGCGTGCCCACTGGGAAATCAGGCTACTGGCACCCATGACCGGATATCCCACCCAGTCACACTGAGTTAACCAGGCCTTGCCCTATCCCATTAATGCGGAGCGCCAAGCTAGGAAGCGACAGGTTTAAATTTTTTAAGTCATTGGTTAGACTCGACCGGGAATAGAACTCCCAATCTCCTGGATGGGAGGCCTGTGCTCTACCGATTCGTCCACCGCGGCCGGTATTAAATGAACGTAGTCATATCAGGACGGGACTAGAAGGGGTGGCCGAATGAGTACCGTATCCTGTGTTGGGAGATCGGGAAATCCGAACCCACGAGTTTGTGGGTTCAAATCCTGGTTGAGTCAAACCAATGATACAAATTTATACTTGTCGCTTGCTAGCCTGGCACTCAGCATTAATAGGATAGGGCAAGGACTGGTTGGCTCAGTGTCAGGATAATGTGACTGAGTGGGATATCAGCTCATGGTGCTGGCAGCCTGGTTTCCCAGTAGGGCAGCACTATAAAGTCGCCATGAGTGCGGAGTGTCACACGTCAGTACCTGTCCTGATATGACCTTAGATGTTGCTAGGACGTAAAACAACAACAAACAAAAAATCATATCAGGACGAGTTCTAGATAAAGGATTCACCCGGTACTCGCAGTACACGGGTGAACGAACAACGTAGTGTAAATACGGGCGAAAATAGCTTTAGTATGGGACAGGAAGTACAATGCCTGGCTCCAGTGTCAAATGGTTACTTATATCGGCACAGAGTTGGTGAAATGGGAAAGAATGCAAAAAGACAAGATGGCGGCCATAGAACACCATCGATTTCACTTTTAAATCCAGATGTTTTATTATATTTTTCAGCTCAAAGGTAGCGGGGAAATATGAAGACATATACAAAGAATAAATGTTGCTTCTTAGATTGTGAAATTAGGCTCTCATGAAGACTCATTTCATTAGCCCGATTTTTCGACCGTTTTTATATAAGGCTGGTCTTCACCTGTGTACTGCGAGTACCGGGTGAATCTTTTATCTAGACGAGTTTGTGGGGGTGATGTTGGTTTTGGTGAACTGAATTTTAATTGGTTTAGTTATTTCAGGTGAAGGAATTCCATTCATCCACAACCCACACCCACACCCACACCCACACCCACACCCACACCCACACCCACACCCACACTCACACCCACACACACACACCCACACCCACACTCACACTCACACCCACACCCACACTCACACCCACACCAACACACACACCCACACCCATCCACACCCACACCCACACCCATCCACACCCACACCCACACACACACACACCCACCCACACCCCCATAGCATCGTATGCTACTTTTAACTCTGAGATGGTATAAATAATGGTTATAGCGCCCGATCTCTGTGCAAGAGGTCGTGGGATCGATCTCTGGCAGCGCTAAACCAAAGACTGAGAAAATGGATACTTGCCATTAACCATGTTTGTTTTGTTTGTTTTGTTTGTTTTGTTTGTTTTGTTTGTTTTGTTTGTTTTGTTTTTGTTTGTTTTGTTTGTTTTGTTGTTGTTCTACGTCCTAGCAACATCTAAGGTCATACCAGGACGGCGCCATTAACCCTTTCTAGTGCCACATATTGCTGGGGTGTGGGAAGGACAGGGTTATTAGCTCAGTGTTACGATACCGTGACTGAGTTGGATGTTGGTGGGTGGATGGCGCTTGCCATTACTAAGTTACAGAACAAAAAGGAAGGTGTCAGGATAGTGTGAGTGACTGAGTAGCATATTACATCATGGTGCAGGAGGTTATTTATAGTTCAGTGGGGTTGCACTATAAATGCCATGACTACACAAGTTGATTGTTTGTTTGTTTGTTGTTTTACGTCCTAGCAACATCTAAGCTCATATCAGGACGGTACACAAGTTGATATCTGTTCTGATGTGTGTTGGGGTTTAACGTCCTGCCAGCATTTAATGTCACATCAGTATGGTCAGTGACAGTGCACACCCCTAGGTGTTACTAGAGCGTAAAATACCAATAAATCAATTCATTTACATTATATAAATCTCGCGGAGTGTTGATGTTAATGAAACGCCTACTTGTATAAGTGCACTGACTGTATATAATGTGGACAGGGTGCCAGCCTGAAACCACAGCAATCAGCGTACACTACAATGCGCATGTGCGGGAGTGTCAGTAATCACTGATAGCCAGGTAGCAGGCGGAGGGCACCCAGATAAGCCATGCTATCTGGAACCGGTTCCATCACCGAACGTTCATACCTAGATCACCACCTGTGATTGCGATGTGCAAATCCAGAGGGCGCTACGGTAACTTCAACACTTTCTTTTGTTTTTGCTTTGGGTAAATATTTTATTCATCTGCAGACATATATGTTGTCAGCATCGAGGCACTGTTCTTCTAGCATGTTATTATTATATATATATATATATTTTGTTTGTAAATATAGTTTATTCGCTGAATAAAGTGTTTTGTCAGGGCCGCAGCACTGGTCTTCCAGCCATATGACAATACAGTTATTTACAATATATGTATATGTAGTCTGATATTGTCATCAGCAGCTAGCTCAAATCAGCTGAAATAACAATATTAATATAATGCAATTATAAAATATATAGAAAATACACTTTATTATTATATCATTATATAATACAATGGGAGATGTGAGGAAGAAATTAAAAGGAGGATAACAATAGCCCGAACAACATTCTCCAAAATGTATAGAGTGTTAACATCAAGTAAGATATTAATACAAACAAGGAAGCGTATTCTTCAGTGTTTATGTGTGGTCTACTCTAATGTATGGGGCTGAGACATGGACAATCTCTAAGAAAATGTACAAACGTTTAGCAGCATTTGAGATGTGGACTTATCGAAGGATGATGAAAATATCATGGACAAAGAAGATCACCAACAAAGAAGTTCTCAGAAAAATTAAAAATAAGAAAAGCTTGTTTGCCACTATACAGACAAAGAAACTTATTTATTTTGGCCACATCATTCGTCAGAGTTCAATATACCGTACATTGTTGGAAGGGAAGGTGAATGGCAGCAGAGGGAGAGGGAGACCAAGAACATCATGGTTTACAAATATTTCACAGTGGACAGGCTTGAATTATTCACAGTCTATCAGAACAGCACACCATCGGGACAAGTGGGGAACCATTGCATCCAACCCTCGACTAGAGGACGGAACTATTGATTGATTGATAATACAATTATATTCCTATAGTTAGCTGCTAATCGACTTAATCGAACTGTTATATTGGGAGATAAACGATTGTCTTACCGAGTTAATCCAAGAATATAAGACTGGGTAGAAAAACAAGTCTATAGTCTTGTCAAAAGACTTTGATAGAAAACTTAGCAGATGTATGACTCCTAATAGATTTCAACCACCACCAACCCACACCCCCACCCCGCCCTCTGGCAGCAGTGGAGGAACTAATGTTGTGGGTGGCAGCACAGTTTACCTCCTACTTTGTGTAAAAGGTATTGTAGAGGATTTCCCACCACAGACCTGCCCTCTGGTGGCAGTGGCGGGAATTAATGTTGTGGGCAGCAGCTCATGTTTTTTTGTTTTTTGGTCCATTAATTGTTTAGGCAGGGGAAATTTCAGTCATAGACGACTGGTCTTCCTCATTCCACTGCTGGTCGATAGAAAGCCCGAGCCTACACTTTTACCGACACAAGAGATTTTTAACCTCCCACACCACATAGACATGGTATGAGAGCAACTGACCTTTAATGATGCTGTAAGTTATACACAGCGGTGCAAATCCAAATTGGCAGAGCTGGGGGCACGGGGAATCGAACCGCCGACCCTCAGCTTAGGAGTCTGACCTAGAAAAAATTCAGACACTCTAACCACTCCACCACAGAGAACGCCTCATACTTTGTGGGAAAAAAGGGTCTTTTAGAGTTTTTCCCAACACCAATTATCCACGATTAAGATTTCCCTTGCTCAAAGTTGCATAGTCCGATGGTTTTGAGTTTCTGTCATCTGAGATAAATATATGAGGTTGATTGTTGTAATCTACATTACTTTAGTTTGAAGTAACTTTTATTTTAAATGGCTAACTTTTGAGATATTTGAAATGCAAACATGTAATATTAATGTTGGAACGCACACTAAAACTCTGACACCACAGCTTTCAGCTATAAGAGGTTCTAATAAAATGACTCAGTATTCCTTTCTATGTTGCAACAAATGCTTAATAAGTGCATCAGTATCTAAGTTAAATGTGTAGAATCAATTCTAGATAATCGTTTTGGTTTTGAAAATTTGATGCTTCTTCGGACTATGCAGCTTCAAGCAACTAATATACAGCCCCCCCCCCCCCACACACACACAGACAAAATTACTCTCTGATGGCCGTGAACTAATGTGGGTATCATCTCACTGCGCATGCTCTGTGAAAAAGGTCTATTATTAGCTGTTGTCCGTCCTGATATGGCCATAGATGTTGCTAGGACGTAAAACCCTAACAACCAAACCAATCCAAATGAAACCAAACCAGCTGTTGTTGTTGTTGTTGTTCTTCTTCTTCCCGTTAATGTGAATTCGTCTAATGGCACTATTTCGCAGTCTTTGTCATGTATGTATTTATTTATAATACTCATGTGTGTATTCTTTGATTTCTTCAGGCGGAACAACACAAGGAGTTCGGGCCCATGTTCCGGGAGAAGCTGGGCCCTCGGTACCAGGTGCACCTGTCCGACCCGGGGCTCATCGAGATGGTGCTGCGTAACCAAGGCCGCTACCCAATCAGGTCGTCTTTCAACTCATGGAAGGTGTACCGGCGGGTGACCGGCGAGGCGCCGGGAATCCTCACGTCGTGAGTAGCTCAGCGGGTGGTCGGCGAGCAGAAGCCGTGTCTATTTATAGCATATTGACAGTTGACACAGTACTGTGTCACAGCAGTGACAAGCAGGCTGTGTCTATTTATACATATTGACTGTTGATGCAGTACTGTGTCACAGCAGTGATAAGCAGACTGTGTCTATTTATACATATTGACTGTTGACACAGTACTGTGTCACAGCAGTGACAAGCAGACTGTGTAACTTTATAACATATTGACTGTTGACACAGTACTGTGTCACAGCAGTGACAAGCAGACTGTGGCTATTTATAATATATTGACTGTTGATGCCGTACTGTGTCACAGCAGTGACAAGCAGAGTGTGTCTATTTATAGCATATTGACAGTTGATGCAGTACTGTGTCACAGCAGTGACAAGCAGACTGTGTCTATTTATAGCATATTAACTGTTGATGCAGTACTGTTTCACAGCAGTGACAAGCTGACTGTCTATTTATAACATATTGACTGTTGATGCAGTACTGTGTCACAGCAGTGACAAGCAGAGTGTGTCTATTTATAGCATATTAACTGGTGGCACAGTACTGTGTCACAGCAGTGACAAGCAGACTCTGTCTATTTATAGCATATTGACTGGTGATGCAGTACTCTTTCACAACAGTGACAAGCAGACTGTCTATTTATAACATATTGACTGTTGATGCAGTACTGTGTCACAGCAGTGACAAGCAGAGTGTGTCTATTTATAGCATATTGACTGTTGATGCAGTACTGTTTCACAACAGTGACAAGCAGACTGTGTCTATTTATAGCATATTGACAGTTGATGCAGTACTGTGTCACAGCAGTGACAAGCAGACTGTCTATTTATAACATATTGACTGTTGATGCAGTACTGTTTCACAGCAGTGACAAGCAGACTGTGTCTATTTATAACATATTGACCGTTGATGCAGTATTGTTTCACAGCAGTGACAAACAGACTGTGTCTATTTATAACATATTGACTGTTGATGCAGTAATGTTTCACAACAGTGACAACAGACTGTCTATTTATAACATTTTGACTGTTGATGCAGTAATGTTTCACAACAGTGACAACAGACTGTGTCTATTTATAACATATTGACCGTTGATGCAGTACTGTTTCACAGCAGTGACACGCAGACTGTGTCTATTTATAGCATATTGACCATTGACCCAGTACTGTGTCACTAAGTGCGCACTGTCACGAGTTGCTACAGGATTCTGTTATGATTTTAGCTGTTGCTCGGATGTAAAAGTCCAATAAACCAGACAGCGTACATTATTGTTTGGTGTTCCATTGAATGTGCAGAAGGAATGTTAAAGACCATGTGTGGTGACCAAATTGGTGAGACAAAGAGCACTGGCTTCCCATTTGGAAAGTCGGGAGTTTAAATCCCGGCCGAGTCAAACGAATCACTACAAAACTTGATACTCAAATATGGAAAACACTTGGTTTGCTTCGTATCAGGATAATGTTACTGAGTAGGATATTGAAATCATGGTGCCAGTGGTCTGATCTCCATGAAGGGAAGCATGATAAAGGTCACCATGAGTGTACACTGTCACAAGTCGATACCCGTCCTAGATGTTGCTCGGATATAAAACCCCAACACATATATATATGGAATGGTAAAAGCAATTTCCTGTAGCGGAATAGCCATTTACTGCTCTGTAATGATTCCAAGAAAGCTACTTGCACATTACATGCAATGAAAGCTATGTGATGCCATGCAGAGTTGTAAACCACTGCCTTGTGGTACAGGTTCTTGACAGAACCGAAGGCTAAGGGAGCAAACCCTAAACAGAAAACCATGTCACTGTGGCAGCATTAAGCACGGTTGATGTATGGAACTCCCAACATCTCCCGACCAGCCACTGCAGGGACAAATAGTTTTGCACCTGTCTGGACATGTTCTTGCCGGTGTGAAACCTCTATTTGCTCCCCGAGAGAGTGCTGCTGGTAACTTGCAAAATCCAGCAGCACTTCAACACTTTTGCAGGCAGCTTTCATGAAATGTACATTAAGACTGACTCATGGACATCAATCTCACAGCAGAGAGCTAAATGGAGAGCGGCAGTCAAGTAATGAAAGCAGTCTTTGTCGCATCGCGACCGACAGCATGATGATAATGATCACTGCTGCACTGCTGCGATGGTTGTGACCCTGCCCCACCCTAATTAAAGTTGGAATTATTTAGAAATATGATCGATGTGAGGTGTAATTAACTGCGGAAGCCCTATTAGCTTACCTCCAGCATATATATAATGGCCAGGTGCATATCAGTTGGATACTATTTCCTTTTCCTCCACTGGGCGTGGTGGCCGAATCCGTAGAGCGCGGGCCTCGCGTGCGGGAGATCAGGAGTTCGGTTCCCGGTCGAGTCGAACGAATGACTCATAAATTTTATACTTGTCACTTCCTAAGCCTGATGCTCAGCATTAATAGGATAGGGCAATGATTGGTTGACTCAGGATAATGTGACTGAGTTGGATACTGGGTTATAGTGCTAGTGGCCTGGTCTCTCAGTGGGGCAGCACTATAAAGTCGCCATGAGTGTGCACTGTCTCTAGTCGGTACACATCCTGATATGACCTTAGATGTTGCCAGGATGTAAAACTACAACAAACAACCAACCAACCAACCATCTTTTTCCTCTTTTGGTTTGGTAAAATTATATTCATCAGAATAAACGATTTTTACAGCACTGAGGCGTGAATCCTTCAGGCTGCCAGAATTAAACACAAAATATGTGTGTCGTTGGGGTTGGGGGCTTGGGGAGACGGTAAGAAAAGATAACACGCCTAACTGACCCACATGTGCCAGTTTCAGCAGCCACCGAGCTGGAGCTGCGAGCGTGTGCGGCTCCAATTTCTGTCAACATGTCCATCTTGACAGTTGAATCAAGCTCCCTGTTGAGAAATATCACACACTTTACAGCCGTCCGTCCTGCCGATTGACTCTCCCTCTCGAATCTCACTGGGTTTCTTACAGATGCATAGTCGAATGTGGAGCATCATAGTTTTTTTCAAAACCAAAACAATTATCTAGATTTGATTCTACATATCTAATTTAGATACTGGTGCATTTTTTAAGCATTTGTTGCCACATCGAAGGGGAGACTGAGTGAATTTGATAGAACCTCTTTGTGATGAATGAAGCCTATGGTGTCAGAGTTCTGGCATGCTTGCCAAAACTAATTCTACATGTTAGCACTTAAAGCTGCAGAGTCCGATGAAATCATCAAATTTTCAAAACCAAAACAATGGTCTAAATTTGATTCTACATATCTAGCTTAGATACTGATGCACTTATTAAGCATGTGTCGCCACACAGAAGGGAATGGTGAGGCAATTGAATAGATCATGTTACTGCAGAATGCTATGGTCTCAGAGTTTTGGCAAGTTTGCCAAAATTAACTTTGCATGGTTGCACTTCAAATATCTCAAAAGTTAGCCACTTAAAATAAATTTTACTTCAAGCTAAAGTAAGGTAGATTACAAAAATCAATTTGATATATTTATCTTAGAAGAATGACAGAAAGTCAAGACCATCGGACCATGCAACTTTAAAGATAGAGCGCAGGCTTTGCATACGACAGATCAGGAGTTCGGTTCCCAGTCGATTCAAACCAATAACTCAAAAACATTTATACTTGTCGCTTGCTAGCCTGGTGCTTGGCATTAACTGGTTAGCTCAGTGTCAGGATAATGTGAGTGAGTGGGATATCTGGTCATGGTGTCAACAGCCTGATGTCCCAGTGAAGCAACACTATAAGTCGCCCTGCGTGTATGCTGTGACAAATCGGTAGTCATCCTGATATGAACTTAAATGTTGCTAGTATGTAAAACCCCAATAAACAAACAAACAAAAATAAACAACTCCCGGGATTCTAAACTAGGTTAAACTACAGTAGTGCCTGTTTTCAACAGACAATTCTGCATCCAGACCAGTCATGTTCTGACATAGCAGGTGTCTTGTCATCAAAAGAGCAGTCAAATGAAACGAAGAAGAAAAAAACCCAGTGTACATTGAAAAATGTTCGTATATGGGAGGGGTCCACCGATCACAGGGGTCACTGAAGACAAGTGCTACTGTACTACAAGTACATTCATGATGACAACTAATTCAAACCAAGCAGCTTCTGAGCTGTCAGGCTATTTATTGATCACGTGATCCCATCTTTGAGATAAGAAAGACCTTAAGTGTTTAGCTATTCGGTGCACCTTGGTGTTTAGCGGTACAGGAAAACCTCTCTAACCGACCACCTCCACACATCGACCACTCCCTTATATCGATCGTTTTATTTGGGTCCCAACAATACCACTGTAAGGATATTCTAATTCTAAACCGACCACCTCACTAAATGGACCATTTAAGCTAAAGTCGGTCCCATGGTTGGTCGATTTAGAGAGGTTTTACTGTACAGTAAAACCTCTCTAACCGACCACCTCCACACATCGACCACTCCCCTATATCGATCGCTTTATTTGGGTCCCAACAATACAATTGTTAGGATATTCTAACTCTCTAAACCGACCACCTCCCTAAATGGACCACTTAAAGTCGGTCCCATGGTCGGTCGATTTAGAGAGGTTTTACTGTACATGTATATGAACGCTGTCTTACCCTCCTTTGCAGGGTCTAGATAAGAAAACTAGCAGTGAACCTTGACAAGAGTAGCATAGTCAGTGATACCTAATTTAATTTAGATAGCGCATTCTGAACAATCAATTTGACTATCTCATCTCATGCCTGTTTGGGATACTTGTGTGAAGTTGAAGTGTGGGTGTGGGCGGGTGTGGGTGTGGGTGTGGGTGAGGGTGTGGGTGTCTTGAGATTGAATAATTGGACCCTTCAGATTCTTATGCGATAACTAAGAATTTCTGGCAACTTAAAATTGTTTGTTGTTTTACGTCCTAGCAACATCTAATGTCATATCAGGATGACAACTAAAAAGGTGCTCCTGAAGTAGAGTGCTGAGTTGGCTGGCTTTCCCATATAGAAGGTCGTGGGTTCGATTCACACTCGAGATAAATCAAAGACTTAAATAATTTAAATCCCTCCTCGCAAAAGACACGATTATTAGAAAGAGATAAGCTTTAAGACAGATTATTTGTCGGCAATTCCTCTTGAATAATAAATTAATATTGGAAAGCGTTTTTCCTGAGAGTGCGGCGTAGGAAGTCACTCTTGGCTCTAATCAGGTGTCTGATGGCAACAAAAAAGAGGTGGACAGCCCCTCCCCCCCCCCCTCCTGGGGTTACAATCATGCAGAATTTAACAAGAATCACTGGATTAAAAATAAAGTGTTATCAAAGGCAGTGTTCATCCTCCAAAATATTCGCCGGGAATATGTCATTCGCCAGTCACCAATCAATCAATCGTTCAATCAATTAATCATCCGAAATAAAATATAAGTAAATAAAAAATGAAACGGTCAGATGTATATTTCCTCCTATTTAACGAATATTCTTATGTGCTTTGTTTTGGTTTAAGAGGTTGATTTGTAATGCATTCCCTCTAACTAAAATAAAAAGATATTTTAGTTTAATTTAATTTAATTAAATATTTTTATTGTAACTAAAAAGAAATCCTGTTTTTGGAGGTAAGGGATCAATTTTCCCGGCAACCCCTTTAACAAAATTAAAATGATAATATTCCTTAAAAGATCAATTTTATTTGAGCTAAAATGGATGATTTTATTTAGCTAAGAGGTAGATGTGCAATACATCCCTTCTAAATAAAATAAAATAATAATAATAAAATTCTTAAGAGAAATTTGATTGACTCTATAAAGAAATCTTGTTTCGGAGGTAAGATAAATTTGTAATTATTTTAAGAGAATTTTTATTTTAACTCAAATTAAATCTTATTTTCGAGGTAGGAAGTCAATTTGCAATGCATCCCCTCTAGATAAAATTAATAAAATTATTAAAAAATTAATAAAAAAATTAATAAAATTAATAAAATAAAATAAATATTTCTTTAAAGAGACAGTTCATCTTAACTATAAAGAAAAATCTAATTTGGAAAAAAAAGAAGTAATTGTGTGTATTCTTTTTTTCTCACCACCACCACCACCACGTAGTGAAGGCAAGGACTGGCAGAGCATCCGCAGCGTGCTCAGTAAGCGCATGCTGAAGCCGAAGCTGGCGGGGCAGTTCGCGCCCAGCCTGAACAGCGTCGTCGGGGACATGGTGACGCGGATCCGCACCCTGCGAGACGCGGTCGGCGACGAGCAGCTCACCGAGCAGCTCGCCTTTGAGCTGTACAAGTGGGCCATGGAATGTAAGCCCACACCACTGTTTACACTAGGTCTGCTTCCTATGGGAAATCTAAAAGTGGGTGAGTGGGCGCCCCACCACCCCACCACGCCACCACCCTCACTGCCTCCTCCAAATGGCAACATCCAACCCAACCCCCCCCCCACCAGTCTCGATTTCCCCCCCCCCCCATTTTGTATACATATTTTTAATATTTTAACAATATTTTAACAAATATTTTATATCCTTCCCCCCCCCCATAAAATCTTTTTTTTACATCTTTATATATATTTTTTAATATTCTTTATATATATTTTATATTAACAAAATATTTATAGGTTTATTTATTTATATTTTTTGTTTTTGTTGTATTAACCTTATCACGCCGGTGAAAGTTGCGAATTCTACCGGATGTCTGCCAGAGTAGAAGGTGTGGTGTTACAATGCAGTACTTCCCTCCCCGTTTCCCTCCCCCTCCCCTCCCCTTCCTCGACCCCCTCCTCGTCCTCGTCCCCCTCCCCCTCCTCGACCCCCTTCCCCTCCTCGACCCCCTCCCCCTCCCTGGGCTCCTGTCAACTTTGGAATACTCCGCACCCCTGAACCCGCCATATTTTTTCAATATTGTTGCTTTGTACTAATCGAGTTCGCCCCCCCCCCCCCTAGTAGAGCTTGTGGTGTTCTCTGTGGTGGAGTGGTTAGAGTGTCTGACTTTTTTCTAGGTCAGACTCCTAATCTGAAGGTCAGGGGTTTGATTCCCGGTGCCCTCCCCATCTCTGCCAATTTGGATTTCCACTGCTGTGTATAACTTACAGCGTCATCAAAGGCCAGTGGCTCTCATACCATGTCTATGTGGTGTGGGAGGTTAAAAATCCTTTGGGTCGGTAAAAGTGTAGGCTCAGGCTTTCCATCGACAAACTGTATAATGGTGAAAACAAGTCTATTCAGACTTATCCCTGACAGGAAGTATAAATCTTCTTCAAGAAAATGTGCAGTGAGTTCCTACCCATGACATTAGTTCTTGACTGAATCAGTAAGAGCGCTCACTGACTTCCCGCATGGGAAGTCGCGTGTTTGAACCACAACTGAGTCAAACCTAGCAACTTACAACATTTATATTTGTTGCTACCTAGCATGGCACCCAGCATCACTGGGGTAGGACAAGGACTGGTTTGCTCAGGATAATGCTCAGGATAATGTGACTGAGTGGGATTAACAGGTCATGGTGCCATTGGCCCAATCTGACATTGAGGAAGCACTATAAAGTCGCCATAAGCGCCTGCTGTAACAAGTCCGGATTTTACCTTAGATGTTGTTAGGATATAACTTATTTTAAATGGCTAACCTTGGAGATATGTTAAGAATTTTGGCAAGAATGCCAAAACTCTAGTCTTCTACAATAACAGGTTCTATTAAATTGCCGCAGTATTGCCTTATGTGTGGTGACAAATCTTTAATAAGTGCATCAGTATCGAAGTTAGATATGTAGAATCAAATCTAGATAATTGTTTTGGTTTTGAAAATTTGATGTTTTCATCGGACTATGCGGCTTTAATAAATGAATAAACGAATATATTTGTTATTAAAACATTTAAAAGAAATTGTATTCAATAAAAAAAATTATTTAAAAATTTATTTTTTTTACTTTTAATTTTCTTATAATTTTGTTGTAAAACTGTCTGGTTGCCGTTGCAGCGGTCGGCACGGTGTTGTTCGAGACGCGCATGGGGTGTATGGAGGACGAGATCCCGGCCAAGGTGACCGAGTTCATCAACGCCATCATGCAGATGATGGCCTCGTCGCTGCAGATCATCATCGGCGAGGAGATCCACCGGGCACTCAACACGCGCTTCTGGCGCACGCACAAGGAGGCGTGGGACACTCTCTTTAAGATCAGTGAGTTTCTGCCCGCCCACCCACCCTCCCAAAACTTCCTCACTTGACAGTGAGGAGCTAAAGCGATTGTGACCGATGATATTAATTGGCAAAACACATAGTCCAATGTTTTTTAAATATAATTTTTGCCATATTTCTTTCATATATATACAATTATATATTTATTATTATTTATTATTATCATTTATTATTTATTATTGTTCATCGGAGTATAAGGTGTACGCTTCAACCGATGTCGCATGGAGATCTTGATTTCAAATTTGTTAATGTTGTTGCTTGGTTTTGATTTTCTTCTAGCAATTTGTACGACAAAACCATGTACAGTAAAACCTCTCTAACCGACCACCTCCACACATTGACCACTTCCCTATATCGATTGCTTTATTTGGGTTCCAACGATACCATTGTTAGGATATTCTAACTCTCTAATTCTAAACCGACCACCTCCCTAAATTGACCACTTAAAGTTGGTCCCATGGTCAGTCGATATAGAGAGGTTTTACTGTAGTTTCTTTAAAGGTTGGGTGTGAATGTCGAATGCTCAAATGAAATTCTATATTTTCATTTTATTTGCCGCAAATAACAAACTATACCCGCTAACTTCAATAGGACACTTTTTGTTTTTAGATTCTTTTGGGGAAAGCGGATTAATTTGAAGTCCTCCTCATAAAGTAATGAATGTGTGGATGTGTCTGTCTGTCTCTGTCTGCGTCAGTCTGTCTATGCATGTGTCTGTGTGTGTCAGTCTGTATCTGCGTCGGTCTGTATGTGTGTCTATCTGTAGGTGTGTATTTGTCTGTGTGCTTTGACGAGAACCCCAAACCACCATGAACCGCCTCCCTGTCTGTCTGTATGTCTGTCTATGTATGTCTGTGTGCTTTGTGAGAACCCTGCACCACCATGCACCGCCTCACTGTATGCCTGTCTGTGTAGGGTGTGCTTTATGAGAACCCACCATGACCTGCCTCCCTGTATGTATGTCTGTGAAGTGTGTGCTTTGTGAGAACCCACTATGACCCACCTCCCTCTATGTCTGTCTGTGTAGTGTGTGCTTTGTGAGAACCCACCATGACCCGCCTCCCTGTATGTCTGTCTGTGTAGTGTGTGCTTTGTGAGAACCCACCATGACCCACCTCCCTGTATGTCTGTCTGTGTAATGTGTGCTTTGTGAGAACCCACCATGACCCGCCTCCCTGTATATCCATCTGTCTGTATTGTGTGCTTTGTGAGAACCCTCTGTGACCCACCACCCTGTATGTCTGTCTGTGTAGTTGTGCTTTGTGAGAACCCACCATGACCCACCTCCCTGTATGTCTGTCTGTGTAATGTGTGCTTTGTGAGAACCCTCTGTGACCCACATCCCTGTATGTCTGTCTGTGTAGTTGTGCTTTATGAGAACCCACCATGACCCGCCTCCCTGTATGTCTGTCTGTGTAGTGTGTGCTTTGTGAGAACCCACTATGACCCGCCTCACTGTATTTCTGTCTGTGTAATGTGTGCTTTGTCAGAACCCCCTGTGACCCACCTACTGTATGTCTGTCTGTGTGTGTAGTGTGTGCTTAGTGAGAACCCACTATGACCCACCTCACTGTATTTCTCTCTGTGTAGTGTGTGCTTTGTGAGAACCCACCATGACCCGTCTCCCTGTATGTCTGTCTGTCTGTGTAGTGTGTGCTTTGTGAGAACCCACCATGATCCGCCTCCCTGTATGTCTGTATGTGTAGTGTGTGCTTTGTGAGAACCCACTATGACCCACCTCCCTGTATATCTGTCTGTGTAGTGTGTGCTTTGTGAGAACCCACTATGACCCGCCTCACTGTATTTCTGTCTGTGTAATGTGTGCTTTGTCAGAACCCCCTGTGACCCACCTACTGTATGTCTGTCTGTGTGTGTAGTGTGTGCTTAGTGAGAACCCACTATGACCCACCTCACTGTATTTCTCTCTGTGTAGTGTGTGCTTTGTGAGAACCCACCATGACCCGTCTCCCTGTATGTCTGTCTGTCTGTGTAGTGTGTGCTTTGTGAGAACCCACCATGATCCGCCTCCCTGTATGTCTGTATGTGTAGTGTGTGCTTTGTGAGAACCCACTATGACCCACCTCCCTGTATATCTGTCTGTGTAGTGTGTGCTTTGTGAGAACCCACCATGACCCTCCTCCCTGTATGTATGTCTGTGTACTGTGTGCTTTGTGAGAACCCCCTGTTACCTGCCTCCCTGTATGTCTGTCTGTGTAGTGTGTACTTTGTGAGAACCACTATGACCCGCCTCCCTGTATGTCTGTCTGTGTACTGTGTGCTTTGTGAGAACCCACCATGACCCACCTCCCTGTATGTCTGTCTGTGTAGTTGTGCTTTGTGAGAACCCCCCCCTGTGACCTGCCTCCCTGTATGTCTGTCTGTGTAGTGTGTGCTTTGTGAGAACCCACTATGACCCGCCTCCCTGTATGTCTGTCTGTGTATTGTGTGCTTTGTGTGCTTTGTGAGAACCTTCTGTGACCCGCCTCCCTGTATGTCTGTGTATTGTGTGCTTTATGAGAACCCTCTGTGACCCGCCTCCCTGTATGTCTGTGTAGTGTGTGCTTTGTGAGAACCCCCCACGTGACCCGCCTCCTTGCGCGTTGCAGCCCGGTCGTACGTTGATGGGCGGCTGGAGGAGATCAAGAAGCAGGACTCGATGCCGAACGACGGGGAGACGGAGGCGGCCTTCCTCACCTTCCTGCTCTCCTCCAAGCAGCTGTCCATGAAGCAGATCTACGCCAACATGACGGAGTGCATGATCGGGGGCGTGGACACGGTTAGTACACATCATGAAGGTCTCATCTCATTGCCATTCAGGCGCTCGGCATTATTAGGATAGGGCAAGGACTGGTTGACTCAATGTCAGGATAATGTGACTGAGTGGGATATTCAGGCATGGTGCTGGCAGCCTGGTCTCCCAATGGGACAGCACTATAAAGTCGCCACGAGTGCACACTGTCGTAAGTCGGTACCCGTCCTGATATGACCTTAGATGTTGCCAGGACGTAAAACTCCAACAACCAACCAACCTTTGTCATTCACGTCCTGCGGCAGCTTCATCGACATGGATGGCCGGGTGGATGGGAGAGGGTCATGGGTTCGATCTCCAGAAGGGTCAAATGCAAAGACTTAACATTGATTGATAGCTGATTGATAACAAGGGCCCATATTCACGGCGGAAAGCTAATGGTAGATATTCTGTCAGTTTTGTTTATCACATTCACATGCCTCCCTGGAAATTTACACAAAATTCCAAAATAGTCAGATACACGTACAATAATAGACTTAATAAGACTTATGGTAAATTTACACTGTTCGCTACCTTGCTTGGCATTAAGAAAACCAAAATTATTTTCTAATCTAAATTCCAAAAACTTGAATAAAATTGACTAGTGCTGCCCAGCGGTGAAAACAAGTATTAACACACTTATCCGTTATGAGCAGGGTAAATAAATTCATCAGAAACAAAAAAACAACCCCAAAAACAACTATAACCGGTTGGATTAGTGTTAGGATAATGCAGTGGAGCGGGATATTGGGTTGTGGTGCCACTGGGTGTCGCCGTGAGTGCGCAGTGCCACAGGTCAGTCAGTACACATCATTGTATGACATTCGATGTTCGATTCGAAAATGACGTTAGTTTCCCAACTGCTCCTACTCCTAGCTAAACCTGACCAGACGCGGTGGCCAGATGAGTTAGTGTCCGTCTCCTGTGCTGGTAGATCATGGGGTCGTGGGTTCGAACCCTGGTCGAGTCAAACCAATGACGTAAAAATGTATACTTGTCGCTTCCTAGCCAGGCGCTCTGCATAAATAGGATAGGACAGGGACTGGTTGGCTCAGTGTCAGGATAATGTGACTGAGTGGGATATCAGGTCATGGTGCTGGTGGCCTGGTTTCCCAGTGGGACAACACTATAAAGTCGCCAATAGTGCGCACTGTCAAGAGTCGGTACCCGTCCTGATATGACCTTAGATAAAACGACAAACAAACAAAACCTAGCTAAACCTCAGCAATGCCATGGTTCACTGTTCTTTGCTGGGATGCAAAAGTGGATAAAGTAGTGAAGGTGTTAATACTCTTATTGCAGCATCAGAGAGAGGGAAACAGGGAGAGGGAAAGAGAGAGGGAAAGAGGGAGATGGGGAGAGGGAACGAGAGAGGGAGAGGGAAAGAGGGACAAGGGATGGGGGAGAGGGAAAGAGAGGGAAAGAGGGAGAGGGAAAGGGAACGAGAGAGGGAGAGAGAGGGAGAGGGGAAAGAGAGGGGGAGAGGGGAGAGAGGGAGAGAGAGCTAGTGAGACTCACTGAGAGAAAGAGACAGAGAAAGAGAGAAGGAGAGAAAGCTGACGTGGATGGCTAAAATTAGAGCAATAGCATAGAGATTATGTTGGACAAATTTGTCAGCAATTACAGCTGCGGTGACGAGTGCCAATGAACCTCCGGTGGTTCACTCGCCATTTGAAATGCACACGCAGATCTCTCAGCACTGACCTCGATTGCATTTGAAAGTGAGGCTACTTGTACTCTACTTGCAGTCGCCGGTGGCGCCGCCCATCAGAATAGGTAGGAATGCAATATAAGTTGTGTGACTGGTGTCTGCTTAGCACAGAATGAGCGAGTTGGGGGCCTGGAGCCATTGACTGGTGACCAGGCACCTCCCTAAGCGCATTAAAGTAGCTATCAGCAGAAACCGAAGGCGACAGATAGGCAGTGTGCGAGATAGCGCTGGTCGCGGTGTAGGCGGGTTAGCGGGTAATCTGTGTCAACACGACGTTATCAGTGGGCGCTCAGTGCACGCCGGGTACAGGCGCGGAACTCTACACGGCAGGGTGGGTTACGCTTTACAGCAACTCGCGCTTATTGTCAGCACCAACCGGTAACTAACACCCAACTAATCACTCACCCACATCACCCACCCACCCACCTCACTAACCCACCCACCCACCTCACTAACCCACCCACCCACCTCACTAACCCACCCATCTCACTAACCCACCCACTCACCTCACTAACCCACCCACCTCACTAACCCACCCACCTCACTAACCTCACTAACCCACCCACCTCACTAACCCACCCACCTCGCTCACCCACCCACCTCACTCACCCACCCACCTCACTCACCCACCCACCTCACCCACCTCACCCACCTACCCAAGCCCACGCCAACCTCACTCAACCACACACCCACATCACCCCACCCAACATCACCCAACCCTCACTCACTCACGATCACTCACCCACCCAACATCACCACCCACCCACACACTCACCCACAACACTCACCCACACTATCACCCACATCACCACCCACATCACCCACCCACCTCACCCACCCACATCACTCACTCCACCCACATCACCCACCCACCACTTCACCTCACCCACCCCCCACCCACTCACCCACCCACCTCACTCACCCACATCAACCCACATCACCCACCTCACCCACATCACTCACCCACACCCACCCACCCCACATCACTCACCCAATCACCACACCCATCACCCACATCACTCACCCACACACCCACCCACCTCACTACCTACATCACTCCACCCACCACCACTTCACTCCACCCACCCACACTCACCCACCCACATCACTCCACCTCACACACCACATCACCCACCTCAACTCACCCACCCACATAACCCATCCACATCACTCACCCACATCACTCACTCACCCACATCACTCACCCACATCACTCACCTCAAATCACTCACTCACACCACATCACTCACCCACCCACTCCCCACCACCCGCAACCTCACACCCACACCCAACCACATCACCGCCACATCACTCACCTCACATCACAAGACACATCACGCCACCCACATCACCATCCACATCACTCACCACATCACACACTCACCATCACTCACACCACAACATCACCCACCCATCACTCATCCACATCACTCACTCACCCACAACACTCACCCACAATCACCCACGCCACCACTAACGCATCCACAATCAACTCACCCATCACACCACCCACCCATCACTCACCCACCCACATCACATCCACATCCCTCATACCAAACCAATCACCCACATCACCCACCCACATCACTCACCCACATCCACCACATCCACCACCCACATCCACCACCCACATCCACCACCCACATCCACCACCCACATCCACCACCTACCAACACTTACCCACCTTCCCGCACCTACCGAGCTACCCACACTTACCCTCCTACCCACCTACCCACATTTACCCACCTACCCGCACTTACTCACCTACCCACAATTACCCTCCTACCCACCTACCCACATTTACCCACCTAACCGCACTTACTCACCTACCCACACTTACCCTCCTACCCACATACCCACATTTACCCACCTACCCGCACTTACTCACCTACCCACACTTACCCACCTACCCACTCTTAATCACCTATCCACACCTACCCATGTACCATCCATACTCATCTACCACCCACCTACCCACCTACCACCCACCTACCCACCTACCACCCACCTACCACCCACCTACCACCCACCTACCACCCACCTACTCACGGACCACCCACCAATACCGACCTACCCACGTACTACCCACCAACACCCACCTACCCACGTACTACCCACCAACACCCACCTACCCACGTACTACCCACCAACACCCACCTACCCACGTACTACCCACCAACACCCACCTACCCACGTACTACTCACCAACACTTACCTACCCACCCACCACCCATACACACCTCAACACCACACACACCGAACACACATCACGCACCTCACACACCACACACACACACACACACGCACCACACACCACATCCACCACACACCACACATACCTCACAACCACACACCACACACGCCACACGCACCACACACACCACACGCCACACGAACCACACACACCACACACCACACACGCCACACGCACCACACACACCACACACCACATGCACCACACACCACATGCACCACACGCACCACACACCACACGCGCAACCCGCACCACACACCACACGCGCAACCCCCACACTGTAAGTATTGAGTAGTTTCAGTGTAAGTATGGAGTATTGAGTACGATATAGCTGTAAACTTGGAGTTGGTGGGTGGAGAGGGAGGGGAATGTGTGAGTGTCTGCAGAAGGAGGGTGTGTGTGTGTGAGGGGGGGGGGGGTGCGAACACGCACTCAACAGCCTCACCAGTGGAGAGGACTGTTCATAAATGATGGCCAGGCAGATGGGTCTATTTTCCTTTTCTTTTGTTTCTGATTTTCTTTTGTTAGGTGTGTGTGTTGGGGGGGGGGGGTAGCGAGGGGGGTAGGGGGGGGGGGCTGAAGGGGTTCTTTTCGGCGTTTTGTTATCCCTCTCTCTACCAAAAGCAAACAAACGGCACACAAAAACAAACAAACCGCACACAAAAACAAACAAAGCCAGTAATAATGAGAGGGAGGTAAAAAAAAAAAAACACTGGAAGTAAATGTGACGATGACGTCATACACAAGTGCAAAAGTCAGTAAGTAATGTGGCGAGCTGTGACACGCCTGACCTTGTAGGCAGGGGGGTGTTCAAATGTCGAAATATTGCGATGAAAGCATCAAATGTTCAAAACCAAAACAATTATCTAGATTTGATTATACCTATCTAACTTAGATACTGTTGCACTTATTAAGCGTGTGTTGCCACGCCGAAGAGAATACTGAGTCAATTTAAAGCTGCATAGTCAAACTTTCAAAACCAAAACTATTATCTAGATTTGATTCTATATATCTAACATAGATACTGATGCACTTCTTAAACAGTTGTCGTCACATAGAAGGGAATACTGGGGCAATTTAATAGAACCTGTTACTGCAGAATCCTATGGTGGCAGTATTTGGATGTGCTTGCCAAAATTATTATTTTATGTTTGCACTTAAAATATCTCCAAAGTTTGCCATTTTAAATAGAACCTTTTTCAAACTAAAGTAAGGTAGATTATAACTAACATCCTAATAATGTATTCATCTCAGAAAATGACAGACATTCAAAACCATCGGACCATGCAACTTTAAGCATTTGTTGCTGCAAATGGGTCCACTGAGCAGGATCGATCGGATGACCCACACCTTCACAGGTGGACACTCTACCGCCTCTACTCCAAGCTGTGTACATGGATGCTATTGGAGTTCTTTAGATTGAGAAAGAGAGGTGAGAAAGAACTAACCAGCCAGAGGGGATGAAAATTGGTATTTTAAAGTTGCAATCAAGTGGTTTTGAGTTTTTGCCATATGTTTAGATCAATATATTAGGATTATTAAGACCAAAACAATGGTTTTAAGTAAAAAGACAGATAAACCAAATATCAATATAACCATAGATGGCACAAACATAGAACAAGTATCCGAATTCATATATCTCGGACAAAAGATTACAAATGATGGGAGATGTGAGGAAGAAATTAAAAGAAGGATAACAATAGCCCGAACAACATTCTCCAAAATGTATAGAGTGTTAACATCAAGTAAGATATTAATACAAACAAGGAAGCGTATTCTTCAGTGTTATGTGTGGTCTACTCTAATGTATGGGGCTGAGACATGGACAATCTCTAAGAAAATGTACAAACGTTTAGCAGCATTTGAGATGTGGACTTATCGAAGGATGATGAAAATATCATGGACAAAGAAGATCACCAACAAAGAAGTTCTCAGAAAAATTAAAAATAAGAAAAGCTTGTTTGCCACTATACAGACAAAGAAACTTATTTATTTTGGCCACATCATTCGTCAGAGTTCAATATACCGTACATTGTTGGAAGGGAAGGTGAATGGCAGCAGAGGGAGAGGGAGACCAAGAACATCATGGTTTACAAATATTTCATAGTGGACAGGCTTGAATTATTCACAGTCTATCAGAACAGCACACCATCGGGAGAGGTGGAGAACCATTGCATCCAACCCTCGACTAGAGGACGGAACTATTGATTGATTGATTGATTAGGATTATGTTCACTTTTAGTGTACACTTTACTTTAATTTAGTTATAGGTAACCTTTATTTGAACTTTGGAGCTATTTGAAGTGAAAATGTGCTCTAGTATACTATATATTTATGAAATGCTCGAAATTAGACTTCTGCAGTGACAAGTTCTATTACACTGATTTAGTATTCTCGTATATACAGGAATACGTGCTTAATAAGTGCACCAGTATCTAAGTTGAGCATGCAGAGAATAAAATCTAGTTAATGGTTGTTGTATCGAAAACTTGATACTTTCACTGGACTCCAGCTTTGAAAAAAAGAGTAATGCAACTATGGATAGTTATGTAAGAGGATAAATAAGAAAAATGTACACATTTTCATTTAGATTAGCCCTACCTCTTCATTATATATATATAGAACAAATGTACACATTTTCATTTAGATTAGCCCTACCTCTTTATTATATATAGAACAAATGTACACATTTTCATTTAGATCAGCCCTACCTCTTTATTATATATAGAACAAATGTATACATTTTCATTTAGATTAGCCCTACCTCTTTATTATATATAAACAAATATACACATTTTCATTTAGATTAGACCTACCTCTTTATTATATATAGAACAAATGTACACATTTTCATTTAGATTAGCCCTACCTCTTTATTATATATAAACAAATATACACATTTTCATTTAGATCAGCCCTACCTCTTTATTATATATAGAACAAATGTATACATTTTCATTTAGATTAGCCCTACCTCTTTATTATATATAAACAAATATACACATTTTCATTTAGATTAGCC
>CM059194.1:56217397-56219485 GCA_030323885.1 Branchipolynoe longqiensis | reverse complement strand
AGGCGCGTTTCCCCCGCCGCCCGAGCCGGCCTACCCGCACTGTTTGCATGGCGGCAGTAGTGAGCGTTTCGGCTTCATGTGGTGTGTGCCCATAATGCACCACGCTCGCTCCCTGGAAGCTTTCAGAGAAGGCGGCGAAGCCGTGCGCCTCCGCCTTTTTGCGGATAGCCGTATCATAGGAAACGTGGGCTGTGTCTTTGAAATCATCTGTCATCGCACGGACAGACAGAAAGTGTATATGCTCTAAAAAGGCCCTGTAATCTTTAACAGTCAGGTTGTCTATATCTAGGCACCAAAGCGTGGAGGCTGCCACCAGTTCGTGGGGGTTCAGCTTCCGTACATCTTTAGCAGCAACAGTGAAGTGTTTTAGGGCCCACTTACGTTTCCTGCGTCTAGTGGAGCTGCTGGATCGGCTTTTGGAGTCTGATCCGCTCCGTCGTCCCGACCTGCGTCCCCGGGATCGGGTCCGGCGGCGCGAACGGGTCCCGTATGATGAGTGGCCCGCCGTCAGGTCTGCCGTCAGGTCTGACTGCGGCCGGCTGGAGGCCGTCGTGGCCTCCCCCCTCTGTGCTGCCGCCCGCTGCCCCGTCTCCTACCGGGCCATCCCCCGTCGTCCTGGCCTGGTTTGCGATCCTGTTGGCCCGTCTCCGGGCGAGTCTGTCCCGCTTCTCCTCCAGGACCGCCACCCGCTCCTCCATCTCTATCGCGTCTACGGCCGCCCTCGCCGATTTCTCGCGGTCCTCCATCGACATCGTCTGCATAGTGGAAGCCAGTGAGTCCGACTCCTGCTTGGATTTGGCCATCCTGTCTGCTGAGGTTCTCCTTGATAACCGTGTGTGCTGACTGTCCGCTCCTTCACTCTCCAGCTGATAGCGAGCGCAAGTCTCGAGATCTCCCTCTGGGTGGTGTTCGCCGCAGAGGGAACAGTAGTAGTAGAGTGGCATCAAGCTGGGAGAGGGGAGCGGGAGCGGGAGCGTGACACGTCCGTTCGGTCCAAATCCTCTGGTGCGACTGACACTGGTCTACATCCGGTGGAGGTGAGGAGGGTAGGTGGAGCCACCCGTACAGTGTTTGTCTTACGGAGTATAACAATAAAGTAATAATTAACCCTTACGTATCTTTATACTTGCATAATTCGTTATACATCACATAATATATATAATATATATAATAATATATATAATATATATATATATACAAGCAGTATATATATATATACATATATATATATACATGTATATATGTTATACAAACACACAGATACACACACAATGCACCACACACACATCACTTAGTCGGGGTCTCTCTGGCTCAATTGAGACTGTACACGTGGCATGTCACGTGTATCCTGGCCATGATGCTGTTCTAATTACCTTAATAACCTACTTCTAGAACTGGCCTCATATTTATTTAATAGTTTGCTGACCCTCGGCCCATACATACCTTGACACGCCACGGGAATTGCTTAGTTTAGTTTGGTTTAGTTTGGCATAGTTTTGTTTTATTGGAGGTTTAAGGCGTAGCAACATCAACAATCATATCTAGGACATGTACCAACTTGTGCCAGTGCGGATTCATGATGACTTTATAGTGTCGCTCTCCTGGGTTCCCATACCACCGGTACTCTGTAGATATATTTCACTCAGTCACAGTATCCTGACACCAAGCGAATCATGAATTGCCCTAGTCTAGTATTGTTCAGAGGACATGTGACAAATATTAATTTAATAAGTCTTGTATCTGTGAATAGCATTCCACATTTTGGGATCAACTACGTAGGCCCAACTTTACCGAAAAACACCCAACTATGGGTGAGGGGATCCGAATAATTAGCACTTCTTGTCCATTTAAGCTTACCCACTGGGAATTAGGTTGTACATGCACTGGAATTGCATATACAGTAAAACCTCTCTAACCGACCACCTCCACAGACCGACCACTCCCCTATATCGATCGCTTTATATATATATATATATATATATATATATACATATATATATATATATATATATATATATATATACACATAATATATATTACACTCACTAATTAAACAAGGGCAATTTCAACCACATACAATTGGTCCTC